>JAJIBD010036776.1:0-16095 GCA_021461705.1 Cryptotis parvus
GGAGCCAGGATTCAGACCAGGCCTTGCCAGAGGACAGGCATGTCTTTAGCACCTGAGCTACGATCTTCCCATACCTATGGTGTTCAGGATTACTACTCTAACGCTGTACTGAAGGAACAAACACTCCTGGTAATGCTCAGGGGACAGTATGCGGTGCCAGGGATCAAACTGGAGTTGACCCACCTGCTTTTTTTTTTGAGGGGGTGAGGACACGGGTTGGGGGAGCATCGGGGATTCCAAGCAGTGCTCAGGGTTTTCTCCCTGACTGCACTCAGGAGTCATTCTTGGTGAGGCTCAAGGGTCATATGGAATGCCAGACATCAAACCAAGGTTGGCCGCTTACAAGGCATTTGTCCCATGTGCTGTCCTATTGCTCCAGCCTTCTGCTCTAGCCCATTGGTTCTTGATGGGAGGATTGAGTTGTCAGGACCACACCTTACAATTCTCACCGTGGGCAGGCCTGTGCAGAGGCTGTGTAGGGCTGGGGATGGACATGCTATGTGCTCCTCTGCTATCTGGGCTATGTCCAGTGCAGCCCAGTTATAGCGGGTTTCTTTTTGGTGTTTACCTCCTTATCTGTTGATTTTTAAAATTATGATTAGGGGCCAGAGCGATAGTCCAGCGGGTAGGCATTTGCCTTGAACGTGGCCGGCCTGGGTTCTATCCCCGGCATCCCATATGGTCCCCGAGCACCGCCAGGAGTAATTCCCTGAGTGCAGAGCCAGGAGTAACCCTGAGCATTGCCGGATGTGGAGAGAGAGAGAGAGAGAGAGAGAGAGAGAGGGAGAGGGAGAGGGGAGAGGGAGAGAGGAGGGAGAGAGAGAGAGAGAGAGAGAGAGAGAGAGAGATCTGTAATACTTTATTTTGCAGGGAATGGGGTGAGTCTTCACACCTGATAGTCCTAGGACCTGCTCCTAGCTCTATACTCAGGATTTTCTCCTGCAGGGCTTGGAGACAGTGTTCAGCCAGGAATTGAACCAGGACCTTCCCAGACCACTGAGCTATTTGGAGTTACCAAAAACAAGATATGGTCCCAGCTGTTATTTTATTCATTTATTTTTTGCTTTTTGGGGTCACACCCGGCAATGCTCAGGGGTTACTCCTGGCTCTGCACTCAGGAATTACTCCTGGCAGTGCTCGAGACCATATGGGATGCCGGGATTGAACCTCGGCCGGGCATGGGCCGCCGCATGCAAGGCAAATGCCCTACCCACTGGGCTATTACCAATTCCGGCCCCACAGCTGTTATTTTTACTTCAGTTTTCTTTTACTGTTAGATCTACATCTCCAAAGACCTTCTGATCCTGATATTGTGGGAAGCTTCAATTTATGTCACATACTTAATTGACTTTGAGTTTCAGATATGATCTTTAGTCCATTTTGTGTTCTATTTTTGACCACACCAAGTGGTGTTCAGGGCCTACTGTAGTTCTGTGCTTAGAGATCTGATCCCTGGGCCCAGAGCCAGGAGTAAAACCATGGGCAATGCTAAGTGTAGAACAACAAAATAAAACTAAAAAATACAAAAATGGTTTAAAATATGCACATTTTATTTCTGTCTTAGAAAATACTTGTTTTGGGGGAGTGGGTAGTTTGGACTATCCCAGTAAATCTCAAGTCACATTCCAGCTTTCAACTTTATTTTATTGGTCCTCCTGAACGGTACTAGAACACAGAGGCTACCCTCTGGGCAATTCTCAGCCAGCCATTGAGTGTGAGAGCTTGAGGATGTGGTGGCGAAAAGGGCCCCAGTGCCGAGGGCCGCCTAAACCACCAGAGTGGTGCTTGGTGTTCTTTAGCACTGCACTGCTCAGGAGCATGTGCCAGGATCAAACTAGGTCTGAGGTGGAGCCCCTCTAGTTCAGTGGGTAGGACGTTTCTTTGCACACAGCCCAACCTGGGTTCATTCCCAGCATCCCACCACCAGGAGTAGTAATTCCTGAGGCAGAGAGCCCAGGAGTAACCCCCAAAGCATCGCTGGCTGACCCAAAGAAAAAACTAGGGTCTGCTACATGTGAGGCATGGACTTTCACCCCCTGCATTGTCTGTCTGGCCCTTAATAGATGCTTATACTGAGTCACTTTGTTTCCATACTCCATGTTGTCTCATTATAGAAGCTACGGTCTACATGATCACATTTCCAAAGCTGCCTGATCTTGAAGCAAAATTCATCCACCTTTTTTTTTCCCCTTCATGTACTTTTAGCTCAGGTTCAACTGGAGATTTCCGGCATGTTCCTTCCTCTATACTTGAGGAGCAGCCCATGGACATGCTGCTGGGACTGATATGCCTACAGCGGTACAGGTACTCCAGAACATGTCTTCCTGTACCTCCCCTCAGCGTCACCAGCGCTTCCCGCCTTGCTTAGTAACTTTCTGTCGCGTGATTTGCATTTGGACTAGTGGTGAGTATTAGAAAACCAGAAAGCAAAAATTTTAAACCTAGGAGGGTCCTAATTGGTGATCATCATACAAGGTTTGAAATTATGTATCAGTAAAAAAGAAATTGTTTTTGTGAAAGCCTTTACAGATTTGTTAAATGTTCACATCCGCTTTGAGGTTATAATAGGTAATAGCTCACTTTGGGATGAGCTTGTGGGGATATAGATAATGCATGATTTTACCGCAAGTGTAACTTTTAGTTAAATTTTTTTTTTTTCTTTTGGGTTACACCTAGCAATGCTCCAGTTACTCCTGCCTCAATCAGGAATTACTCCTGGCGGAGCCCAGGACTGAACCGGTTTGCCCCCCATGCAAGGCAAACGCCCTACCCGCCTGCGCTACCACTCCAGCCCCAAATTCTTAACAACTTCAAATAGTGGCAGTAGAAGAAATTGAGAATTTTACATGTCCCATGACTATTCATTTGCAGTGTATATCTACCATGCGAAGCTTCCAACAATTGTGGGGTTTTTTGTTTTGTTTTTTTTCTCTCTTTGGGTCACACCCAGTGATTCTCAGGGAAAAGTTACCCTGGTCTTCATACCAGGAATTACTCTTGGTCGAGGCCTAGGGAATCAGATGGGAACCCGGGGGATTGAACCCAGATTGGCAGTGTAAGACAGAACGCCCCTCCTCCTTTTATTATGCTATCCTCCAGCCCAGTCATATAAAGACATATTTGTTTATTTTGTGGGGTCACACCCAGTAATGATCAGGGGCTACCCTGGCTCTCACTCAGAATTTCTGTTGGGTCGCGCAAGGCAAATACCCTACCCAGTGTACATCGCCAGGCCCAGTTGTTTTACGATAAACCTCAGTGGAGATACGGGTTAGTGTCCATTGGTTACCAAGTTTCCACAGCAAGTTTCATATATAATCAGTATTTTTTCGTAATTTTAATCAAGGTACAGTACAGCATTATAAGTAGTAGAAATGAGAGATCACATTTGTTTTTTGCTTTGTTCTTTTTTTTTTTTGCAGGTCACACCCAGTACCATCAGGGGTTACCCCTGGCCTTTGCTCAGGAATTACCCCTGGCAGAGCTCAGGTGACCATATGGGATGCCGGGATCGAACCTCGATGGTCGCATGCAAGGCAACACCTTACCTGCTGTGTTATCACCCCAGCCCCAGAGATCACATTTGTAAAAAAATTTCATTCCCTAATCATTAATCACTCCTTGTTTCTTTGTTGTTGTATTGGCTCCTAATCTCCAACTTTATAAAATATGACTTTTTATTGAGTTACAAAATGAAAAGCAAAAGAGATGGAAAAGGTGATTAGCGCAACTATGAATTGAGTACATTGAGATTCCTTACCCTTGTACAACTTTTTGAGATAGTTTTTGTTTGTTGTTTTGTTTTTTTGCCTTACTTTACTCCGGTGATGTTCAGGGGTTACCCTGAACATCACCGGTTGTTTTGCTTTTGGTCGCACTCCATGGACGCTCAGGGGCTACCTGCTCTCACGGGAATTACCTCCTGGCGGTGCTCAGGGGGGACCATATGGGATGCCGGGATCGAACCTAGCCCGCTTAGGGCCGGGCCGCATGTAAGGTCAATGCCCTACATCGCTTGACTATCGCCCGCCCCACTCCTGATTTATATTCAGGAAATAGTCCTGGGCAGTGCTCGGGGACCATATGGGTTGCTGGGCATCGAACCCTGGCCGCTCATGGAAGGTAGGTGCCCTCCTACTTTACTGTCGCCCAGCTCCTGAGATTAGTTTAATATGAACTCAGCTTTAAAACAATAAATAAAAAAAGGTATAAAAAATGGTTTATTTGGTTTGTTGTTTTTTCTTTCTTTTTGGAAGTCCACACCTGAAATGCCTAGGGTTACTACTGGCTCTTTGCTCAGAACTACCTGGCAGTGCTCAGGGGACCATATGGGATGTCGGAATCAAACTGGTCAGCCGCATGCAAGGCAAACACCCTACCTGTTGACTATCGTCCAACCCCAGGCTTCATTTGGTTTTATAAGAAAGTGATACATGTTTCTATCAGGTTGAAGTCTAAGTTGATTGCATTTTTTTAGATGTAAGGCAGTAAACATTTTCTTTCAAATTAAGAAATTAATGGATGTGGTCCAGAGCAATATACACCAGGTAGGGGTTCTTTTGTCTTGCTCACGGCTGACCCAGTTTCGATACCCACATCCCAAAAAGTCCCCCAAGCATCATAAAGACTAACCTGAATACAGAGCCAGGTGTAGCCCCTGAGCATCACCAAATATGGCCTCAAACAAAAACAGATTAGTCTTTAGACCAGTAAAAATTGTAGCCTGCAATTAACAGAATGTCCCCTAGACTAAAGTTTAAATATTTGGGGAGCCAGGAGAAATAGTACATCGCTAAGATGTTTTGGATGTGATGTGACTAACACTGCTTAGATCCGCAGGACCACATTGGTCCCCGTACCACCTGGAGACTGATCCCTGAGCACAGACTAGAGGGAAATTTTGAGTATCATCTGGTGTTGGCCCAGAAACAAAACAAAACAAAAGTTTGGAAACATACCTAAGTAAAGCAGTTCTTGGGGTTTTGTTTATTTTGATCCATCCTTTGTTAACACAGTTCTTGTGAATAGAGTTTTTAAAGATCAGGGATTTAATATACTTTTTTTTTTTGCATGGTATGATATTCATATCATCAGTCTTTGGTTTTTTCCCTTCTAAGCCTTCCATTGACCTCAAGAAAATGTCCTCGTGATCGGCACCACAGGCTCACAGACCACCTTCCTTCCTGAGGGGGGAGAGTTACTCAAGTGTGCCCTGGGTTGGCATACGGGCTGAGCGAGAGGACATGCGGCCAGAGGAGATTGTAGATCAAGAACTAGCAGAAGCTCTTTCAAAATCCAGAGAGGATGCAGGTATTTGGAATGTCCAAGCTGGGAAGGCAAGTTTCCAAGGGCTAGAACCTTCCAGCTCATACTCCATCTCCGTTGCAGATGAACCCTTGTGCTCTTACTGCCTCTTTGTCTCTAAACACTACAGAAGAACTCCAAGCTAGCAGATCTAGCTACAGTGTGAGATAATTGGGGAGTATTTTTACAGGCCTTCTTTAAATTCTTTTTTTCTTTTTGGGTCATACCTGAAGCAGGAGCTCAGGGAACCATAAGGGTGCCGATCAAAACCCGGCTGGCCGCAAGGCAGATGCCCTACCCGGAATTTTTTTTCCCTAAGAGAAATTTGTTAAAATTACTGCTGAGTAAAACACCTCTTCTGAGCTCAAGGTTATTTCCAAAATGTCTTGTTTTAGGCCCATTTGACTTTCTTTTTTGTATCTTTTTTTCTTTTTTTAGTTACACCATGATGCTCTGTGTTACGCCTGACTCTTCATTCAGGAATACTCCTGGTGGTTCCCGTGATCCATATAGGAATCGCAGGATCGAACCCGGTTAGTCGCATGAAGGCAAACGTCCTACCCGCTTGACTGTCGCTCGGGCTACTCAGGCCCACTTGTTTTAAAGCCTTGTCATTATGGTTTAGTCCCCTGACTAGTTTAAAGCGCTTCCACCAAAGATAGGAGCATCATCCATAGGAGGTTAATACAACTTTGATGAAAGTACTGTAGTTAGTGACATGCCATTAACAAATGTACTCACCGTATCATTAAGACAAATAAGAACAATATGTAAACCTCCGGTGTTTTATTTCTTCACTTAGTGGCCTTGTAGCCCTCCCAGCATTCTTGGCCAGCCTCGCCATGCAGGTTACTGCCAGGTAGCATCTGGGACTACACCTGGTGTGTCAGGCATGGCATACAGTGTTACCAGTGTTCCAGGCTTGAGTCTTGAAGTAGAAAGCAAGTCCTCCATCCAGTGAGATGTTTCCCGTCTGCACCCACCCCTGTTTTATTTATATGAAGTTTAAGGGACCAGTGCCCAGTGGTGCTCAGGGCTTATTCCTGACTCTGTGACATAGGATCTCTAATGGCAAGGCTCTGACTACATCGGATGCCCGCGATCAAACCTAAGCAGGGATGAGGCAAGGCACCCTTCCCACTGCATTACCTCCTGTAGCCCTCCAGTCTACTTACTTAACCATATTGGGAATTGGAAACCAGTGATCTACCCCATGCAGCAGGCACCTCACACTGAGTTACATCCTTGGCTCATCAATTAAACTTCCCCTTTTTTGTTTAGTTAATTTTCACTGGGTCTGGGGTACTCCCAATGGAGCTGAGGGCAGCTCAGCCCAGTGCACCTAGGTTACTCCTGGCAGTACTTGAAGTACCATATTGTGCCTGGGGTTGAGCCTGGGCTGTCCCCTGCAGGCATGTGCTGTAGCACACTGAGCTAGGGGCTCCGACCCAACTGGGGTGATGGCTGTGTCTAGCCATTGCTTGGGCATCATTCCCTGTGACTTTTAGGATTAGTAGCTCTGGGATTGAACCATTTTCTGCATGCAAAGCATGCAAATTTAGCCCTAAGTTTGAATTGTTCCAGGTTGTTTAAATTTAAAACAAAAACAAGTTTCATGGGTAAAATGGAGTGGCACAATTGTTCAATAGTCCATGGATGATGTTTCCTACTAAGAAACACTGGACTCTGGGATACATTATTCTGAAGTTGAAGAGAACTAGCTCATAGGCCCAGGATTTTTTTTTTTTTTGTTTTTTTTTCTTTATGGCCTCCTCCATTGATTCTCCCTATGTTACCTGGCCAGCCCTGTGATCCCTCATGGTTCAAGTAGCTGGACCTGGGGTTCTTACAGGCCACCAGGCTGACCCCCGAGGGAAGAGAGTTGGAGTGTGGGAAACGATATTAAATATCAGCTCAGGTTCATGCATGAGGCTTGAGTTCCTATCTTTGAGATACCCCTCCCCCCTAGGGTTTTTTTTTTTCTTTCTTTTTGGGTCACACCTGGCCACACTCGGGGCTACTACTGGCTCTTTCGTCCAGAATTTACTGGTGGTGCTTGAAGACCATATGGGATGCCAGGGATCGAACCTAAGTTAGCCACGCGCAGGCCAATCCTACTATGGCTCCAGCCCTTCCTCTGGGTTATTTCAGTGTATTTGAGCCACAGTTACTCAATCCGTGATTGGACCACATGCTGCGCTTCTGGTGTAGTATCAGTACCAGAGATACAAGTTCAGGGAATAGCTTTCTACCAAAGACAAAAAGGATCAAAACAAGTAAACATCCTATCTGTTAGTGTGGCTCAACAGTAGAGTATTTGGCTTGTGAGTGTGAGTTCTGGGCTTGATCCAAAGCATCATCACCCCAAAAAACAGTGAGCAGCCAAATGTTATCAATGTTTCTTATTAGAAAACACCCGGAGGTCTAGCTCTTGAGCCTCTTTTTTTTTTTTTTTTTTTTAAATGATGTCCAGGGGTTACTCCTGGCTCTGCACTCAGGATTTATTCCTGGCAGTGCATGGTGACCATATGAGAGTGCCAGGGATCGAACTCTGTGTTGACCAAGTACAAGTGCAAAGCCCTGCACTCTGCTATGGCTCCAGCCCATCTGAGCCTTATTTAGAACGTTTGTGGGTAGCAGATGTTACGTTCAAGCTGGGTATTTGTTCAGTGTTTACGCTCCCACCTTTTACCCTGATTTTACTTTTTTCCCCTTGGTCTTTCTGGGTCATACCTAGCAATGCTCAGGGGCATGTCTGCACTCAGGAATTACCCTGGTGCTGCTCAGGGGACCATATCAGATGCTGGGGACAAACCCATATGCAGAGGTAAACACCCTACCCACTGTACTACTGATCCAGGCCCTGGAATTTACATTTTTAAGTACAATTTTTGTTTGTGACTTTGAGTAGAATGGGGAAATTTTGAGCAACCACACGAGAAGTTTTTAAGTTTGTGTCAAACTGATAGAGCTGAGCTTTTAAATGATTTTTGACATACCTGTAAAGTGGTTTATTTTCCAGCTGTCAACTTAGTCAAGTACTGTGTTAATAAGATGAGGGAATATTGCCATTCTGTGGTACCCTTTCCCTTCATCGCTCTGTTGTTGCTTTACTTTTTTGGGCGGGCAGGGGTAGGGCAGGTGTTCCCAGTCACAGAGGCTCAGAAGCGTTTCGTGGATGCTCACAGTGCATCAAGTGATCAAACTAGGGTCAACTGTGTGCAAGGGAAGCACCTTGAGCCCTGCTGACTCTCGCCTAGAACAGGCGCCTTCAGATAATCACCTAACCCAGTCCTTCTCGTCCAGAACATTTATCTCTTCAGATAATTAACCATATTTAAATTGGTCTCGTCTGTCTGGGCACCATGTCCAGTGGTGCTCAGCAGCTACTCCTAGCTTCATGGTTGGGGTAGTCGCCTCAGGTGGTCCTTGAGGAGAACCATAGTAATGCTGGGGTTAAACCCTAAGCTCCATGCAAGGCATGTGCCTCGAGTCCATTGACCTTTATCTTCTCCAGCTTCCTTACGACAGTAATGTAGTAAGTATAGAAGATTAGAAGACCAGAAGCCAGTAGGAAGCTCACTAGAGCACATGCCTGGCATGTGAGAGTCTTGAGTGTGGTCCATCATGCTGCAGCCACTGCATGGGGGGGGTTGAGTGGCATCACCTGGGCCTTGGGTTAGTGGAGTCACAGGAGTCCCTCTTCGACTCTTGGCCTATAGAGGGTCGCCAGTGGAAAGACACTAGTGAAAAGGTCAGCATAATCAAATGGTAGCTGCCACAGCGAGTAGAGTATGGAAGATGTGGATTTATGTGTAAAGAATTATATGGGTTCAGCCAGGGATGTGTAGCTCAGCATGGAATGACAGAGGCCATGATGAGCTTCTGGGCTACATGCAAGGAAAAGCAGAAAACACAGGTATATCTCACCACCTTACCCCCACCCCTTCAGCTTGTGGCCCCTTTTCTGAAATAAAAAAACATGCTGTTTAAAGGCATAATAAAGTAAATGCATCAACTTTATGCTATTAACAGGAAGTAGCTTCTGGGCTGGAGAGAGTAGCCGGGTTAAGGTGCTTGACTTGCATCAGCCCATCGCCCAATTTGATCCTGAGCACTGCATAGTGGTTCCTTGAGCACTGTTGTGGCTCCAATTCTAGTCCCCCACCCACCCACCCATAGCTTTTTACTCGTGTGACCTCTTTTTTTTTTAAGATCATGTATGGTTTGAGTGCTTGTTTCTTTACTTTTTTCTGTGGTTGGTTTTGTTTGTACCCAGTGGTGCTGGGTGCCGCTCCTAGATCTGTGCCTCTGGGGTCTTTCCTGGCAGTGATCCATGATTATGCTCCAGTGCTAAAAATTGAACCTGGGAGCTGCCCTCTAACCAAGCATGTATTCAGCCCATTGAGCTAATTCCGATTTTTTTGTCATTTGTAAATAGTGCGATGAGGAGGGTAGAAGTATGAGGTTATATGGCTCTCTTCAAAAGGCTGATCTGGTTCCATCCCAGTACCACATGTGGTGCCCTCACATCACCAGGTGCAGTGCAGTTAAATGATTATATGCCATCAGATTCTATCAAAATAACTCTGGACAAAAGATGATTTTACTAAATAATTTTTTAGCTAGGGTTATTTTATACTAAAGTATGCTTGTTTTTCTAGTAGCTGAAAAGTAGTTTTGGAGAAGGAATTGTATCTGGTGTTTTTCCTAGAAATTACAGATAGGGGAGCAATAGTACAGCTTAGCCTTTACAAGAATCAAACCAGCCTGGGTTTACCTGGTATCCACTTGAGTATTGCTGGTGTGGCCCAAAATTAAATTTTAAAATGCCTAGAGGTAAAGAAGTTAAACTAGGGATAAATAACCAGGTTTGGGTTCTTTTTTTTTCTTTTTCTTTTGGGTCACACCAGGTTACTCCTGGCTCTTTGCTCAGGGAATTACTCCCTTGGAGCTTGGGGAACCATATGGGAGATGCTGGGGATCGAACCCTGGGTCAGCCGCTTGCAAGGCAAACACCCTACCCGCCAAAGTATCACTCCTGTCCCGGTCTCGCTTTTCTTTGTGTGGGGTTAGAGTGCTGGTTTTCTTACACCTGACTATGCTTGAGGGAAGAATCCGTGGTGCTGGGGAACCAAACTAGGATTGGCTGCCAGGCAAGCATCTGCTGTTGTGCACTCTCCGCCCGGGTTGGCTTCTTCTTTCTAAAAACAAATCTTAACTGAAGAATTTGGAAAGTGATTATTACATGTTACTCACCTTTATTCCATGAAACTTTCATATCGTATAAACCTGTCACGGGTCTACTTTCTTCACCTGTCTCACATTTGCTTGTAAATTCTCTGTGTATGGGTATGTAAGTTAATTGTTTTCAGTATTGAAAATCATTTAAATTGGCACATTGCTTTATGTATCATTAAGAGAATTAAAGCAACCCACAAATAATTTTGGTGTTAAAACTGCAAGACATTCCTCAACTTGGGTTGGTTCGCTCCTGATTTTAAAGATGGCAAGCAATGGAGACTAAACCCTGCATGCTGTGTGGTTTGCATTGTTAACCCAAGTCTTTGTCTGTTTCTAATTCAAACAGAGCGCCAGAAGCCAGGATGCATGTAGTGTGTGTGTACTGCAGCTGAGGGCCCCAGAACAGGTATTTTAGATAAATACATTAAGCTCTCCATCTGCTCGTTGTGTCGCAGCTTTGAAAATTAGCCTCTGTCACACCACTTCACCTTGTTTAATCTTGCCACAACTAGCCTGTAAATGTGTTTTTATGTTGACGCATATCTAAGGTTAGCCTCATTTGAGTTACTACTTAAGATAATTATTAGAAAGGTCTAAGGGGAGCGAATCCCAGAAAAAAAACTGGCATTGTGAATATCAGGTCAAGAATATCAGCACAAAGCTGAAGATAAAAACTACAGTTGGGGGATTTTATAAATCTCTGGGAAAAAAAAAAGAAAGTTCTTTTTTCATACTAGTGCACTAAAACCACCTAAGCGTGTTTTAGAGGGCAGACGTTCCTTTACATACTGTTGAAGAAGAAAATGGACACTTGTCCAGGGTCACCAAATTAGAAAGTTGGATGGGGCTTAAGTTTCATTCTCTTAGCAGCAGAACCCGACTTTATTTTTCCTTGCCTCCCTAACCTGATCCGTTTTTCACAAAAGGCACTTTATCTGTAGTGTAGATATGGTAATATGAGTCTGTGCATATTGGCTGCCCCCTCAAGAAGAGGAAAGACGGTGTTTTAACTCATCTCTAGAACTTTGTACAGGGCCGCAGGCTGGGTTGTAATTAGATACGTAGCACGTATTTTTTTTTCCTGTAAGGATGGCTGAAGAGAGGAGCACACCCATTATCCATTAACTTGTTCTCTCCTGTTCTGTTGACTGGCATAGTCCTCCCCCTGCATAAGCCAGTGAAACTCACCATCTAAACTACAGAACACTACATGCTGTTTCTGTAAAGTGATCCCAACTACTTTGGTTTTACTTCTTACCTCACACAGTTGATACAGTTGACGTAGCAGTGTCAGCAGGCTCTACCAGACACTCCTGTGTTGCTAACACAATATCACAATGTGGAATATATTTTCAGCTCGTGTTTATGGAATTAAACCCAAAGGCTCTGGTGCTGGTGGAGAATCGTGCCATGTTGGGCTTGAACCCTAATCTCCATGCAGTTTGTGCTCTGGGTCCATTGGAGCTTTATTCCTCCAACATCCTAATTACCTTAACGTAACAACCAAGTTTAGGAAATTAAAAGAGCAGTCACAGGACCTGTGTGTGTGCACCAATGATGTGTTTCTAGACTAATAAAATTCGCACTGAAACGCATACTATTTCCCCATACTTTGCAAATGCATTTACGGTTTTGAACTATACCTGATGGTGCTCAGGGCTTAGCTCTGGCAAGCCTTGTAATGATCTGGGGGCTCCAGGAGTCAAACCCAGGTCAGCCACGCGCCAGGCAAGTGCCTCATCCACTGTACTCTCTTTGGCCCTTAAACTGTAAGATTATTTCACAGTAGTCAAGATATACCTAACAGTTTTATTCTCGCTACAAATTGTTATTCACATAGACTGGTACAGGACCATTGGACTTGTACCCACCGATTCATGACTGCATGAGTGAAAATAATAAACCCATACAACAATCCCTTGGATTTTAGTGCTCAGCATGACGTGCTTGGCCCTGCCCGATCCACCCTGCCCTTAGAGTCAATATTCAAATCCACCCAGATCCACCCTGCCCTTAGAGTAATTCTTACCTGTTAAACTATATTCAGAAGATTAAAAAAGTTGGCAGGAGGGGATTGCAAGACGAGGATAGGAATTTAGTCTGTGATGTTCAGCTTTATTTTGTCCTCTAAATCAATGCCTATGTTTTTATAATGATTTGTGGAAGTTTTGCAGAAATAAATAAAATGTTTGTTTCTCTGTCTGCTGGAGGTTCTCAAGCATTATGTTATTTCTTTGTGTAATTTTATTCTGTTGCAGACATAACAGTTTTTTATTCTGGTGTTCACATTTGAAACATTAAAACTGGGCGCTGACATTATAATTATCCCAGTACAGATTTGTCAGTCACCTGATGTTTCACTGGAAAATGTTTATTCTCTTCAAGGGTGGTGCCTTAGATCTGCAGTAAGCATAAGAAATATCCTCTGGGGAAGATCTACACTCTAACAATCCAGAATTAAGAATTCATTGAGAATAAAATTATGTAAATGTCCTTCAGTCTTGGTCATGAACCAATTGTTTATGGATGCTTATTAATGGAGCTCAAAAACAGTGGAACATGCATTTTGTTACAAATACAAAATCTTATTATGATAAGTTGTGATGTTAAATTGTATACCGCAGTGAAAATAGTTCTTAGATGAATAGAAGACAAATCTGGGCATTTAAACATTAATTTTGCTTGGATTTGTGTCCTCTAGTGTTAATGACTTCCATAAAAACTAATCTTCTATTTTTTTTTTTATTTTACTTTTCCAGTGAGAAAAGTGGTAAAGAAACCACTTTCACCGGGAATGTCATCGCTACCAACTTCAGCTGATCTATCTAGGCCCATCCTTCAGACAGAGTCCCAGATCGGTGATCCTGAGGGTTCTGCTCACTTTGATCCTCTGCTTCTGCCTGCCCTGCCCAGCCCAGTGGCCCAGGTAGCAACGGATTGAAGGCTTCCAAGGCTGCAGCTGAATTCCAGATAACTTCTGAAGAGAATGAACCTCTTTGTTGGCAGGGTCTTTTCTGACCATGCTTCTTCAGCAGTCAGTGCTGCCCGAGACCAGAGTCCAGCTTTTGCCTTTGCTGGATTCGTCTGACGATGCTATTGTCGCAAATAATGGAGACATCTTATGCTGAGAAAAGTACCCAGGGCCTCGACTTTCATCTTCACATGAGACAGGAAGCTGTCACAACATAGATGCAAACAGCACAGAGGTTTCCAGGTGAAAAGTTTTACGCCCAGAAGATCTGAGTAAAATGACGTCCTTCAGCAACCCAATGGACCAGGAATGCGGTATCAGCATGAGGTTGTACAGCAGAGTGTACCACGTGACTAAGAACATCCGTATAACACTGGGAACTTGGGAGCCCCTGGAGAACAGCAGCAGAAATGAAATAAAAAGATGTTGATTTAAACCATTGAAAGGAGACAGGCTGCAGAAAACGTGGACCTCTCCAGGTAGAAAGGAAAATACTGGATTGTTAGGGGTGCTTTGGCTACCAGATTCAGAAACGCCATGGATGTGTAGAGATGGCTGCTCAGTCCGTGGGTGGTTTTACTTAATTCGCAAGCAGTCCGATGCTAATGTCAAGAGTGTTGGGCTATCTGACCTCCCCGTGAGATAATCCCTTGATGGAAGTAGAAACAGCAAAATGTAACTCAAGTTTTGAGTACTCCAAGCTTCCACTCAGGATTTGCAGTTCCTGGTGAGCAACATTGAAATGTCCGGAACAGATAAAGAATATGATCATTGCTCCTCTCTTTAGGTCACTGTGTTGTCAGCCATCTTTGCAATCAACAGAGGAATCTTGCTCATCTATCACACAGCAGCCTTGAAGGGAACTCATGGACTTGGTCATTAGTAAATAAACAAATTTCAGAAAACAAATTTGAAGAAGTAATCGTCAGTCAGAAATAGTAGGGCGGCGACAAACAAATTTTAAGCGACCTTCTGACAGGTGGACCCTAAACGAACATCTTACAGCCACAGAAGGAACATCTTCACAAGTCTCCTTTCATCAGACTGTGTCTGTGTCAGTAAAGACAGAGTGCTAACGCACACCCCAGCTGGTGCTGGGATAGAAGCGCGAGAGAATATTAATTTCCCGTCCAGGTGATGAGCTAGCTGATGAGGAAGGCGGTGTAAGGAATCAATAAATGAAAGCAGTTCTGTCACTCTAGCCTGCTAAGATGACTAATCAGTTACATGGCACCTAGGTGTAGAAATCTCGCCAAACTTTTAGTAGGTGAAGATGATACTTAATCAGATCTCCGAGCAAATCCAAGTCCTTGTCCAGTTTCAGACTGATTAAAGATTTGGGGTCATGGGCACACAGGGATCTAAGTGACAGACATGACCTGAAGCCAGAGAAGATGTTTGTCCCGGGAAGCTGTGCAGGCTGCTTGAATTGGAACCGCCACCAGCCATCTGTCAAGTCCTACCATTCTTCCGCCATTGATTTTTCCTTGCTACAGATATTGACCGATTCTTCGCGGCTGGCTTTACTTTGCAGGAAGCTCTTGGGCTTACATCAAGTTGGTGGAAAAGTATCTTTGCACTTCTTGTTTTGTTAGCAAAGAACATTGTAGTTCCTACATAACCATGGAAAAAGTAGGCTAGGACTGTACCCATTCCCTGGGGGCAGGGGAAATACACACACACATACACACATACACACACATACACTCACCATATACAATATATGTAGAAACTTGTACAGAATGTTGAGCCAGATTTTTTAAGGGTTTTTGTTTGTTTGTTTTTGGTTCTTTTGGCCAGTAATTTATGATTCTTTTGTCTGATGAATCTGTCTACTCTATTTGTTAAAATTTGGGCCTTTTTAAATGTATTGGCAGTATGTGCATACAAAAGCTTTTTATTCCTTATTAAGATGATGTATTCTTGAACAAAATCAATGATTTTATGTACAGCATACAATTTTAGAATGAGAGTGGAATGCTTGGAGAAGCAAAGGCCATGAAAAAATCCCACCACATATGCAGCTAAAAGTAGACCAGTGCGTCACACTTGGATGACTTTGCTGTAGGCAGGTATGAGCACTTGTTGACTCAGTTGTCAGTTTGCAACGCCTGGGTCATGGCTTGCGGCTCTAGGAAGCTACACCTCCAGTGCTCTTTTGGTATATGTTAATAGGCAATTGAAAGTAGTTGAGTATCTCCTACAGTGGTATATTTTTACTCCTGTGGTTAGGAATTGATGTTTTAATGGGATTGTGTGTTGAGCATCATGGACTGCTGCAAGGATTGCCAAATATATATCGTAAGAGGGAATTAACTTAGATGAAACATGGTGCTAACCAGATTAAAAAAGGAAAAAATCACAAATTTCGGTAATATTTCAAGAACTGTGAGAGAAAATAAGGCCTAAGACACTGGAATTGACTAGAGATTGGGTCTGCTAGCATCTCGCTGATCACACCTCAGTTCTTAATGACAAACGATAAACTTTAAAGTTTAGTAAACAGCTGACCGCCAGCAGTGTATTTCCTTTCTAAATTCATTTTCTGCAGAGTTTTCTTAGTTCAGCTTGGAGCT
>JAJIBD010036777.1:0-16319 GCA_021461705.1 Cryptotis parvus
ATGTCTTTAGCACCTGAGCTACGATCTTCCCATACCTAGCGGTGTTCAGGATTATTACTCTTAACGCTGTACTGAAGGAACAAACACTTCTGGTAATGCTCAGGGGACAGTATGCAGTGCCAGGGATCAAATTGGAGTTGACCCACCTGCTTTTTTTTTTTGGAGGGTGAGGACACGGGTTGGGGAGCATCCGGGGATACCCAGCAGTGCTCAGGGGTTTTCTCCTGACTGCACTCAGGAGTCATTCCTGGTGGTGCTCAAGGGGTCGTATGGAATGCCAGACATCAAATCCAGGTTGGCCACTTGCAAGGCATTTGTCCCATGTGCTGTCCTGTTACTCCAGCCTTCTGCTCTCGCCCATTGGTTCTTGATGGGAGGATTGAGTTGTCAGGACCACACCCAGCAATTCTCACCGTGGCAGGCCTGTGCAGAGGCTGTGTAGGGCTGGGGGATGGACATGCTATGTGTGCTCCTCTGCTATCTGGGCTATCTCCAGTGCAGCCCAGTTATAGCGGGTTTCTTTTTGGTGTTTACCTCCTTATCTGTTGCTTTTTAAAATTATGATTAGGGGCCAGAGCGATAGTCCAGCCGGTAGGGCATTTGCCTTGAACGTGGCCGGCCTGGGTTCTATCCCCGGCATCCCATATGGTCCCCCGAGCACCGCCAGGAGTAATTCCTGAGTGCAGACAGTAACCCCTGAGCATTGCCGGGTGTGAGGGAGAGAGAGAGAGAGAGAGAGAGAGGGAGAGGGAGGGGGAGGGAGAGAGGAGGGAGAGAGAGAGAGAGAGAGAGAGATAGACAAAGTTCTACAGAACCTTTCTTGCGGGAATGGGGTGAGTTCACACCTGATAGTCCCTAGGACCTGCTCCTAACTCTATGTTGTGCCAGGAATTGAACCAGGACCTTCCCAGACCACTGAGCTATTTGGAGTTAGTGAAACAAGATATGGTCCCAGCTGTTATTTTATTTATTTATTTTTTGCTTTTTTGGGTCACACCCGCAATGCTCAGGGGTTCCTGGCTCTGCACTCAGGAATTACTCCTGGCAGTGCTCGGGGACCATATGGGATGCCGGGATTGAACCGGGCCGGCATGGGCCGGTCCCATGCAAGGCAAATGCCCTACCTACTGGGCTATTACCACTCCGCCCCACAGCTGTTATTTTTACTTCAGTTTTCTTTACTGTTAGATCTACATCTCCAAAGACCTTTCTGATCCTGATATTGTGGGAAGCTTCACCTATGTCACATACTTAATTGACTTTGAGTTTCATATTATGATCTTTAGTCCATTTTGTGTTTTATTTTTGACCACACCAAGTGGTGTTCAGGGCCTACTTGTAGTTCTGTGCTTAGAGATCTGATCCCTGGGCCCAGAGCCAGGAGTAAACCATGGGCAATGCCAAGTGTAGAACAAAAAAATAAAACTAAAAAATACAAAAAATGGTTTAAAAATATGCACATTTTATTTCTGTCTTAGAAAATACTTGTTTTGGGGAGTGGGTAGTTTGGACTATCCCCGGTAAATCTCAAGCTATTACTCCAGCTTTCAACTTTATTTTATTGGTCCTCCTGAACGGTACTTAGAACACAGAGGCTACCTTCTGGCAATTCTCAGCCAGCCATTGAGTGTGAGAGCTTGAGGATGTGGTGGCGAAAAGGGCCCTGTGGTGCGGAGGGCTGCCTGAACCACCAGAGAGGTGCTTGGTGTTCTTTAGCACTGCACTGCTAAGGAGCATGTGCCAGGGATCAAACCAGGGTCTGGAGGCGGGAGCCTCTAGTTCAGTGGGTAGGACGTTTTCTTTGCACACAGCCAACCTGGGTTCAATCCCCAGCATCCCACCACCAGGAGTAGTAATTCCTGAGTGCAGAGCCAGGAGTAACCCCTAAGCATCGCTGGGTGTGACCCGAAAAAGAAAAAAAAAACTAGGGTCTACTACATGTGAGGCATGGACTTTCACCCCTGCATTGTCTGTCTGGCCCTTAATAGATGCTTATACTTGAGTCACCTTTGT
Organism: Cryptotis parvus; assembly: GCA_021461705.1. NCBI lineage: Eukaryota > Metazoa > Chordata > Mammalia > Eulipotyphla > Soricidae > Cryptotis > Cryptotis parvus. Next base: position 2,014 of record JAJIBD010036777.1, read on the forward strand.
TTCCATACTCTGTGTTGCTCTGATTACAGAAGCAAGGTCTGCATGATCACATTTCCAAAGCTTGCCTGGATCTTGAAGCAAAAATTCATTCACCTTTTTTTTTTCCCCCTTCATGTACTTTTAGCTCAGGTTCAAATTGAAGGAGATTTCCTGGCATGTTCCTTCTCTATACTTGAGGAGCAGCCCATGGACATGCTACTGGGACTGGATATGCTGAAGCGGCATCAGGTAATTCAGAACATGTCTTCCCTGTACCTCCCTCAGCGTCACCAGCGTTTCCGCCTTTGCTTAGTAACTTTTCTGTCGCTGGATTTGCATTATTTGACTAGTGGTGAGTATTAGAAAATTAGAAAGCAGTACTTTTAAACCTAGGAGGGTCCTTAATTGGTGATCATCATACAAGGTTTGAAATTATGTATCAGTAAAAATAGAAATTGTTTTTGTGAAAGCCTTACAGATTTGTTAAGTGTTCACTATCCGCTTTGAGGTTATAATAGGTAATAGCTCTGCTTTGGGATTTAGTACTTTGGGGATGAGCTTGTGGGGATATAGATAATGCATGATTTTACTGCAAGTGTAACTTTTAGTTAAATCCTTTTTTTTTTTTTTTCTTTTTGGGTTACACCTAGCAATGCTCTGGGGTTATTCCTGGCTCTTTAATCAGGAATTACTCCTGGCGGAGCTCAGGGGACTGAACCGGGTTTGCCTCATGCAAGGCAAACGCCCTACCCGCTGTGCTATCACTCCAGCCCCAAATTCTTAATAACTTCAAATAAGTGGCAGTAGAAGAATTTGAGAATTTTACATGTCTCATGACTATTCATTTGCAGCGTATATATCTACTATGAAGCCTAACAATTGTGGGGGGTTTTTTGTTTTGTTTTTTTTTCTCTTTGGGTCACACCCAGTGATTCTCAGGCGTAAGTTACTCCTGGGTCTGCACTCAGGAATTACTCTTGGTCGTGCTCAGGGAATCAGATGGGAACCCGGGGATTGAACCCAGATTGGCCATGTGCAAGACAAACGCCCCTCCCTCCCCATTGTGCTATCCTCCAGCCCAGTCATATAAAGACATATTTGTTTATTTTGGGGTCACACCCAGTAATGATCAGGGGCTACCCTGGCTCTGCACTCAGGAATTTCTGCTGGGTCTGCGTCAAGGCAAATGCCCTACCCAGTGTACTATTGCTCAGGCCCCAGTTGTTTTACGATAAACTCTCAGTGGAGATACGGTTAGTGTCCATTGGTTACTAAGTTTTCACAGCAAGTTTCATATATAATCCGTATTTTTTCGTAATTTTAATCAAGGTACAGTACAGCATTATAAGTAGTAGAAGTGAGAGATCACATTTGTTTTTTGTTTTTGTTCTTTTTTTTTTTTTTTTGTGTCACACCTGCGACCATCAGGGGTTACTCCTGGCCCTTTGCTCAGGAATTACTCCTGGCAGAGCTCAGGTGACCATATGGGATGCCGGGGATCGAACCTGGGTCGGTCGCATGCAAGGCAAACACCCTACCTGCTGTGCTATCACTCCAGCCCCAGAGATCACATTTGTAAATAAAATTTCATTCCCTAATCATTAATCACTCCTTGTTTCTTTTGTTGTTGTATTGACTCTTAATCTCCAACTTTATAAAATATGACTTTTTATTGAGTTACAAAATGAAAAGCAAAGAGATGGAAAAGGTGATTAGCGTAACTATGAATTGAGTACATTGAGATTCCTTACCCTTGTACAACTTTTGAGATAGTTTTTGTTTGTTGTTTTGTTTTTTGCCTTTTGGGCCTATACCCGTGATGTTCAGGGGTTACTCCTGAACATCACCGGGTTGTTTTGCTTTTTGGGTCGCACCTTGCGATGCTCAGGGGTTACTCCTGGCTCTGCACTCAGGAATTACTCCTGGCGGTGCTCAGGGGACCATATGGGATGCTGGGGATCGAACCTGGGCCGGCTTAGGCCGCCGCATGCAAGGGCAAACGCCCTACACGCTGGACTATCGCTCCGGCCCCACTCCTGGCTTTTATATTCAAGAAATAGTCCTGGCAGTGCTCGGGGACCATATGGGTTGCTGGGCATCGAACCCTGGCCGGTCATGGAAGGTAGGTGCCCTACAAGCTTTACTGTCGCTCCAGCTCCTGAGATTAGTTTAAATATGAACTCAGCTTCAAACAATAAATAAAAAAGCAAGGTATAAAAATGGTTTATCTTGGTTTGTTGTTTTTTCTTTCTTTTTTTTGGGGGGGGGGTCACACCCGGCAATGCTCAGGGGTTACTCCTGGCTCTTTGCTCAGGAACTACTCCTGGCAGTGCTCAGGGACCATATGGGATGTCGGGAATCAAATCCGGGTCAGCCGCATGCAAGGCAAACACCCTACCTGTTGGACTATCGCTCCGACCCCAGGTTTATCTTGGTTTTATAAGAAAGTGATACATGTTTCTATAAGGTTGGGTCTGTTGATTGCATTTTTTTTTAGATGTATGCAGTAAACATTTTCTTTCAAATTAAGAAATTAATGGATGTGGTCCAGGAGCAATATACACCAGGTAGGGTTCTTTGCCTTGCTCACGGCTGACCCAGTTTCGATACCCACATCCCATGTGGTCCCCCAAGCATCATAAAGACTAATTCCTGAATACAGAGCCAGGTGTAGCCCTGAGCATCACCAAATATGGCCTCAAAACAAAAAACAGATTAGTCTTTAGACCAGTGTAAATTGTATTATGTACAGTTAACAGAACTGTCCCCTAGACTAAAGTTTAAATATTTGGGGAGCCAGGAGAAATAGTACATGGGCTAAGATGTTTGCCTTGATGTGTGTGACTAACACTGCTTAGATCCGCAGTACCACATTGGTCCCCGTGTACCACCAGGAGACTGATCCCTGAGCACAGACTAGAGGAAATTTTGAGTATCATCTGGTGTGGCCCAGAAACAAAACAAAACAAAAGTTTAAATATACCTAAGTAAAGTAGTTCTTGGGGTTTTGTTTATTTTGATCCATCCTTTGTTAATACAGTTCTTTGTGAATAGAGTTTTAAAGATCAGGATCTAATATGCCTTTTTTTTGCATGGCGATTATCTGCTATCATCAGTCTTTGGTTTTTTTTCCTTCTAAGTGTTCCATTGACCTCAAGAAAAATGTCCTCGTGATCGGCACCACAGGCTCACAGACCACCTTCCTTCCTGAGGGGAGTTACCAGAGTGTGCCCGGTTGGCATACGGGGGCTGGGCGAGAGGACATGCGGCCAGAGGAGATTGCAGATCAAGAACTAGCAGAAGCTCTTCAAAAATCTGTAGAGGATGCAGGTATTTGGAATGTCTAAGCTGGGAAAGGGCAAGTTTCCAAGGGCTAGGAACCTTTCCAGCTCATACTCCATCTCCGTTGCAGATGTATTCTTGTGCTCTTACTGCCTCTTTGTCTCTAAACACTAGACAGAAGAACTCCAAGTTTTAGCAGATCTAGCTACAGTGTGTAAGATACTGGGGAGTATTTTTATAGGCCTTTTAAAATTTTTTTTTTCTTTTTTGGGTCATACCTGGCGGAGCTCAGGGGACCATATGGGATGCCGGGGATCAAACCCAGGTTGGCGGCAGTGCAAGGCAGATGCCCTACCCGCTGTGCTATCACTCTGACCCCGGCCTTTTAAAATTCTTAACATTTTTTTTTCCCTAAGAGAAATTTGTTAAAATTACTGTTGAGTAAAACACCTCTTCTGAGCTCAAGGTTATTTCCCCAAAATGTCTTGTTTTAGGCCCATTTGACTTTTTTTTTTTGTATCTTTTTTATCTTTTGGGGTTACACCCAGTGATGCTCAGGGGTTACTCCTGACTCTTCATTCAGGAATTACTCCTGGTGGTTCTCAGGGATCCATATGGGATATCGAGGATCAAACCCGGTTGGTCGCATACAAGGCAAACGCCCTACCCGCTGGACTGTCGCCTGGCCACTAGGCCCATTTGCTTTGAAGAAGCCTTGTCATTATGGTTTAGTCCCCTGACTAGTTCCTAAAGCGTTGCCACCAAAGATAGGAGCACCATCCATAGGAGGTTAATACAACATTGATGAAAGTACTGTGTTAGTGACATGCCATTAACAAATGTTCTACCGTGTATCATTAAGACAAATAAGAACAATATGTAAACTTCCGTGCTTTCTATTTCTTCACTTAGTGGCCTTGTGGGGCCTCTCCCAGCACTTCTTGGCCAGCCTGCTAATGCAGTGCTACATGCTAGGGTGCTTCTGGGACTACACCTGGTGGTGTCAGGGCATGGCATACAGTGTTACCAGGTTCCAGGCTTGAGTCTTGAAGTGCAAAAGCAAGTCCTCCATCCAGTGAGATGTTTCCCTGGCCCGCTGCACCCACCCCTGTTTTATTTATATGTAGTTTGGGGACCATGCCCAGTGGTGCTCAGGGCTTATTCCTGACTCTGTACATAGGGATCTCTACTGGCAAGGCTCGGGACTACATCGGATGCCTGCGATCAAACCTAAGCAGGGATGTGCAAGGCAAGCACCCTTCCCACTGCATTATTCTCTGCAGCCCTCCAGTCTACTTACTTAACCATATTGGGAATTGAAACCAGCACCTACCCCATGCAAGGCAGGCACTCTCACACTGAGTTACATCCTTGGCTCATCAATTAAACTTCCCCCTTTTTTGTTTAGTTAATTTCACGGTTTGGGGGTACTCCCAACGGAGCTGAGGGCTGCTTTCAGCCCAGTGCACCTAGGTTACTCCTGGCAGTACTTGAAGTACCACGTTGTGCCTGGGGTTGAGCCTGGGCTGTCCCCTGCAGGCATGTGCTGTAGCACACTGAGCTAGCTCCGACCCATCTGGGGTGTGATGGCTGTGTCTAGCCATTGCTTGGGCATCATTCCCTGTGACTTTTAGGGATTAGTAGCTCTGGGGGATTGAACTGGGGCTTTCTGCATGCAAAGCATGCACACTTAGCCCTAAGTTTGAATTGTTCCAGGTTGTTTAAATTTAAAACAAAAACAAGTTTCATGGGTAAAATGGAGTGGTACAATTGTTCCGATAGTCCATGGATGATGTTTCCCTACTATGAAACACTGACTCTGGGATACATTATTCTGAAGTTGAAGAGAACTAGCTCATAGGCTCAGGATTTGTTTTTTTTTTTTTTTTTTTTTATGGCCTCTCCATTGATTCTCCCCATGTTACCTGGCCAGCCCTGTGATCCTCATGGTTCAAGTAGCTGGACCTGGGGGGTTCTTACAGGCCACCAGGCTGACCCTGAGGGGAAGAGAGTTGGAGTGTGGGGAAAACGATATTAAATATCAGCTCAGGTTCATGCATGCAAGGCTTGAGTTCCTGTCTTTGAGATACCTCCCGCCTCTAGGTTTGGTTTTTTTTTTTTTTTTTTTTTTTTTTCTTTTTTTTGGGTCACACCTGGCCACACTCGGGTTACTACTGGCTCTTCGTTCAGGAATTACTACTGGTGGTGCTTGGAAGACCATATGGGATGCCAGGGATCGAACCCAAGTTGGCCACGTGCAGGGCAAATCCCCTACTATGGCTCCAGCCCTTCCTCTGGGTTATTTCAGTGTATTTGAGTCATTAAGTTACTCAACTGTGATTGACCACATGCTGTGTTTTCTGGTGTAGTATCATGTACTAGAGATACAAGTTCAGGGAATAGCTTTCTACTAAAGACAAAAAAGGATCAAAACAAGTAAACATCCTGGCTGGGGGTGTGGCTCAACAGTAGAGTATTTGGCTTGTGAGTGTGAGTTCTGGGCTTTGATCCTTAGCATCATCACCCCCCAAAAACAGTGAGCAGCCAAATGTTATCAATGTTTCTTATTAGAAAACACCCGGAGGTCTAGCTCTGAGCCTCTTTTTTTTTTTTTTTTTTTTTTTAAATGATGTTCAGGGGTTACTCCTGGCTCTGCACTCAGGATTTATTCCTGGCAGTGCATGGGGACCGTATGAGATGCCAGGGATCGAACCTGTGTTGGCCAAAGTACAAGGCAAATGCCCTGCACTGTGCTATGGCTCCAGCCCATCTGAGCCTTATTTAGAATGTTTGTGGGTAGCAGATGTTGTCTTTCAAGCTGGCTGTATTTGTTCAGTGTTTACTACCACCTTTTACCCTGATTTTACTTTTTTTTCCCCTTTGGTCTTTCTGGGTCATACCTAGCAATGCTCAGGGGCATGTCTGTACTCAGGAATTACTCCTGGTGCTGCTCAGGGACCATATCAGATGCTGGGGATCAAACCCATATGCAGAGTAAACGCCCTACCCACTGTACTACTGATCCAGGCCCTGGAATTTACATTTTTAAGTACGATTTTGTTTGTGACTTTGAGTAGAATGGGGAAATTTTGAGCAACCACACAGAAGTTTTTAAGTTTGTATCAAACTGATAGAGTGAGCTTAAATGATTTTGACATACCTGTTAAAGTGGTTTATTTTCCAGCTGTCAACTTAGTCAAGTACTGTGTGTTAATAAGATGAGGGAATATTGCCATTCTGTGGCATTCCTCTTTCCCCTTCATCGTTCTGTTGTTGCTTTACTCTTTTTTGGGCGGGCAGGGGCAGGGCAGGTGTTCTGGTCACAGGAGTGCTCAGAAGCTGCTCGCAGCTGGATGCTCACAGTGCATCAAGTGATCAAACTAGGGTCAACTGTGTGCAAGGGAAGCACCTGGAGCCCTGCTGACTCTCGTCTAGAACAGGCGCCTCTTCAGATAATCACCTAACCCAGTCCTTTCGTCCAGAACATTTATCTCTTCAGATAATCAACCATATTTTAGGTCTGGTCTGTCTGGGCACCATGTCCAGTGGTGCTCAGCAGCTACTCCTAGCTTCATGGTTGGGGCAGTCGCCTAGGTGGTCCTGAGGAGAACCATATGCAATGCTGGGGTTAAACCCTAAGCTCCATGCAAGGCATGTGCTCGGAGTCCATTGACCTTTATCTCTCCAGCTTCCTTACGACAGTAATGTAGTAAGTATAGAAGATTAGAAGACCAGAAGACCCAGTAGGAAGCTCAATAGAGCACATGCCTGGTATGTGTGAGATTCTTGAGTGTGGTCCATCATGCTGCAGCCACTGCCTGGCTGGGGTTGAGTGGCATCACCTGGGCCTTTGGGTCAGTGAGCCCCAGGGAGTCCCTGACTCTTGGCCTATAGAGGTCGCCGTGGAAAGACACTAGTGAAAGGTCAGCATAATCAAATGGTAGTTGCCACAGCAAGTAGAGTATGGTACAGTGATGAAGAGTATGGGTTCAGCCAGGGATGTGTAGCTCAGTATGGAATGACAGAGGCCATGTATGAGCTTCTGGGTTACATGCAAGGAAAAGCAGAAACACAGGTACATCTCACCACCTTACCCCACCCCCTTTTCTGCTGGGTGTGGCCCCTTCTGAAATAAAAACATGCTGTTTTTAGGCATAATAAAAGTAAATGCATCAACTCTATGCTATTAAAAGGAAGTAGCTTTGGGCTGGAGACAGTTGAAGGGTTAAGGTGCTTGACTTGCATCAGCCCATCGCCCCAATTTGATCCTGAGCACTGCATAGTGGTTCCTTGAGCACTGTTGGGTGTGGCCCAATTCCTTATTCCCCACCCACCCACCCACCCATAGCTTTTTACTCGGGTGACCTTTTTTTTTTTTTTTTAAGATCATGTATGGTTTGTACTTGTTTTTTGTCTTTTCTGTGGTTGGTTTTGTTGTGTGCCCAGTGGTGCCGGGTGCCGCCCTAGATCTGTGCCTCTGGGGGTCTTTCCTGGCAGTGATCCATGATTATGCTCCATGCAGTGCTAAAAATTGAACCTGAGCTGCCCTCTAACCAAGCATGTATTCAGCCCATTGAGCTAATTCCGATTTTTGTCATTTGTAAATAGTGAAATGAGACCAGGAGGGAGAGTATGAGGTTATGGTGCTTTCCTTGCATGTGGCTGATTCTGGTTCCATCCCAGTACCACATGTGGTGCCCTAAGCATCACCAGGTGCTGTGCAGTTAAATGATTATATGCCATCAGGTTCTATCAAAATAACTCTGGACAAAAGATGATTTTACTAAATAATTTTAGCTAGGTTATTCTATACTAAAAGTATGCTTGTTTTTCTAGTAGTTGAAAAGTAGTTTTGGAGAAGGAATTGTATCTGGTGTTTTTCCTAGAAATTACAGATAGGGGCTGGAGCAATAGTACAGCTTGCCTTGCAAGAATCAAACCAGCCTGGGTTTAATTCTTGGTATCCACTTGAGTATTGCTGGGTGTGGCCCAAAAAATTAAATTTTAAAATGCCTAGAGGTAAAGAAGTTAAACTAGGATAAATAACCAGGTTTGGGTTCTTTTTTTTTTTTTTTCTTTTTTGGGTCACACCAGGGGTTACTCCTGGCTCTTTTGCTCAGGAATTACTCCTGGCGGAGCTTGGGGAACCATATGGGATGCTGGGGATCGAACCTGGGTCAGCCGCTTCAAGGCAAACACCCTACCCGCTGTGCTATCACTCCGGCCCCGGTTTCGCTTTTTTTGTGGGGGTTAGGGAGTGGTGGTTTTCGCCACACCTGACTATGCTTGAGGGAAGAATCCGTGGTGCTGGGGAACCAAACTAGGATTGGCTGCATGCCAGGCAAGCATCTTGCTGCTGTACACTCTCCGCCCGGGTTGGCTTTTCTTCTAAAAACAAATCTTAACTGAAGAATTTGGAAAGTGATTATTACATGTGTTACTCACCTTTATTCCATGAAACTTTCATATCGTATAAATCTGTCATGGGTCTACTTTCTTCACCTGTCTCACATTTGCTTGTAAATTCTCTGTGTATGGGTATGTAAGTTAATTGTTTTCAAGTATTGAAAAATCATTTAAATTGGCACATTGCTTTATGTATCATTAAGAGAATTAAAGCAACCCACAAATAATTTTGGTGTTAAAACTGCAGACATTCCTCAACTTTGACTTGCCCAGCTCCTGATTTTAAAGATAGCAAAGCAATGGAGACTAAACCCTGCATGCTGTGTGGTTTGCATTGTTAACCCAAGTTTGCTTGTCTGTTTCCTAATTCAAACAGAGCGTCAGAAGCCATGATGCATGTAGTGTGTGTGTACTGCAGCTGGAGTGGGCCCCAGAACAGGTATTTATAGACAACACATTAAGCTCTCCATCTGCTCGTTGTGTCTGTAGCCGTTTTGAAAATTAGCCTCTGTCACACACCACTTCACCTTGTTTAATCTGGTTACAACTAGCCTGTAAATGTGTTTTTATGTTGACGCATATCTAAGGTTAGCTTCCTATTTAAGTTACTACTTAAGATAATTATTAGAAAGGTCTAAGGGGAGCGAATCCCAGGAAAAACTGCATTGTGAATATCAGGTCAAGAATATCAGCACAGTGCTTGAAGATAAAACTACAGTTGGGGATTTTATAAATCTCTGGGGAAAAAAGAAAGTTCTTTTTTTTCATACTAGTGCACTAAACCACCTGCTGCTTTAGAGGGCAGACGTTCTCATACTGTTGAAGAAGAAATGGACACTTGTCCAGGGTCACCAAATTAGAAAGTTGGGTGGGGCTTAAGTTTCATTCTCTTAGCAGCGAGAACTGGGACTTTATTTTTCCTTGCCTCCCTAACCTGATCCGTTTTTCACAAAAGGCACTTTATCTGTAGTGTAGATATGGTAAATGTGAGTCTGTGTATATTGGCTGCCCTCTCAAGAAGAGGAAAGACGGTGTTTTAACCTATCCCTAGAACTTTGTACAGGGCCGCAGGCTGGTTGTAATTAGATACGTAGCACGTGGTACATTTTTTTTTTCCTTGTAAGGATGGCTGAAGAGAGGAGCAATTTAATCTTAATATCCATTAACTTTGTTCTCTCTCCTGTTCTGTTGACTGGCATAGTCCTCCCCTGCATAAGCCAGTGAAACTCACCATCTAAACTACAGAACACTACATGCTGTTTCTGTAGTGATCCCAACTACTTTGGTTTTACTTACCTCACACAGTTGATACAGTTGACGTAGCAGTGTCAGCAGGCTCTTACCAGACACTCCTGTGTTGCTAACACAATATTTCAATGTGGAACATATTTTCAGCTCTGTGTTTATGGAAATTAAACTCCAAAGGCTCTGGTGCTGGTGGAGAATTGTGCGCCATGTTGGGCTTGAACCCTAATCTCCATGCAAAGCTTGTGCTCTGGTCCATTGAGCTTTATTCCTCCAACATCCTAATTACCTTAACGTAATAACCAGTTTAGGAAATTAAAAGAGCAGTCACAGGACCTTGTGTGTGCACCAATGATGTGTTTCTAGACTAATAAAATTTGCACTGAAACGCATACTATTTCCCCTGTTTACAATTTTTTAAAAATGTATTTAATGGTTTTTGAACCATACCTGATGGTGCTCAGGGCTTAGCTCTGGCAAGCTCAGGACCATCTGGGGCTCCAGGAGTCAAACCCAGGTCAGCCACGTGCTAGGCAAGTGCCTCATCCACTGTACTCTCTTTGGCCCTTAAACTGTAAGATTATTTCACAAGTAGTCAAGATATACCTAACAGTTCTTTTATCGTTACAAATTGTTATTCACATAGACTGGTACAGGACCATTGGACTTGTACCTGCACTGATTCATGACTGCATGAGTGAAAATAAACCCATACAACAATCCCCTTGGATTTTAGTGCTCAGCATGACGTGCTTTGGCCCTGCCCGGATCCACCCTGCCCTTAGAGTCGATATTCAAATCCACCCAGATCCACCCTGCCCTTAGAGTAATTCTTACCTGTTAAACTATATTCAGAAGATTAAAAAAGTTGGCAGGAGGGGATTGGTAAGACGAGGATAGGAATTTAGTCTGTGATGTTCAGCTTTATTTTGTCCTCTAAATCAATGCTCATGTTTTTATAATGATTTGGGGAAGTTTTGGTAGAAATAAATAAAATGTTTGTTTCTCTGTCTGCTGGAGGTTCTCAAGCATTATGTTATTTCTTTGTGTAATTCTTATTCTGTTGCAGACATAACAGTTTTTTATTCTTGGTGTTCACATTTGAAACATTAAAACTGCGTTGACATTATAATTATCCCAGTACAGATTTGTCAGTCACCTGATAAGCTCACTGAAAATGTTTATGAATTTCTCTCAAGGGTGGTGCCCTAGGATCTGCAGGCATAAGAAATATCCCTGGGGAAGATTCACACTCTAACAATCCAGAATTAAGAATTCATTGAGAATAAAATTATGTAAATGTCCTTCAGTCTTGGTTGCTTAACCAATTGTTTATGGATGCTTATTAATGGAGCTCAAAAACAGTGGAAATTATGCATTTTGTTACGAACATAAAATCTTTATTATGATGTTGTGATGTTAAATTGTATACCGCAGTGAAAATAGTTCTTAGATGAATAGAAGACAAATCTGCATTTAAACATTAATTTTGCTTGGATTTGTGTCCTCTAGTAAGCTAATGACTTCCATAAAAAACTAATCTCTATTTTTTTTTATTTTACTTTTCCATATAGAGAAAAGTGGTAAAGAAACTACCTCACCGGGAATGTCATCGTTACCAACTTCAGCTGGATCTAACCATCTAGCCCATCCTTCAGGACAGAGTCCTGAGATCGGGTGATCCTGAGGGTTCTGCTCACTCTGACTCTGCTTCTGCCTGCCCTGCCCAGCCCAGTGGCCCAGGTAGCAACGGATTGAAGGCTTCCAAGGCTGCAGCTGAATTCCAGATAACTTCTGAAGAGAATGAACCTCTTTGTTGGCAGGGTCTTTCTGACCATGCTTCTTCAGCAGTCAGTGCTGCCCGAGACCAGAGTCCAGCTTTTGCCTTTGCTGGATTCGTCTGACGATGCTATTGTCGCAAATAATGTGGAGACATCTTATGCTGAGAAAAGTACCCAGGGCCTCGACTTTCATCTTCACATGAGACAGGAAGCTGTCACAACTGTTAGGATGCAAACAGCACAGAGGTTTCCAGGTGAAAAGTTTTTACGTCCAGAAGATCTGAGTAAAATGAATGTCCTTCAGCAACCCACGGACCAGGAATGCGAACAGCATGAGGTTGTACAGCAGAGTGTACCACGTGACCAAGAACATCCGTATAACACTGGGAACTGGGAGCTTCCTGGAGAACAGCAGCAGAATGAACAAAAAGATGTTGATTTAGAAACTACTGTGAAAGGAGACAGGCTGCAGCAGAATGTGGACCTTCCAGGTAGAAAGGAAAATACTGGATTGTTAGGGTGCTTTGGCTGCTCAGATTCAGAAACGCTCATGGATGTAGAGATGGTTGAACAGTCCGTGGTGGTTTTACTTAATTCGCAAGCAGTCCGGATGCTAATGTCAAGAGTGTTGGGCTATCTGATCTTACCGTAGATAATCCCTTGATGGAAGTAGAAACAGCAAAATGTAACTCTGAAGTTTTGAGTAATTCCGCTTCCACTCAGGATTTGCAGTTCCCAGAAAGTAACATTGAAATGTCCGAACAGATAAAGAATATGATCATTGCTCCCTCTCTTTAGGTCACTGTGGCAGTTGTCAGCCATCTTTGCAATCAACAGAGGAATCTTGCTCATCTATCACAGCAGCCTTGAAGGAACTCCATGGACTTTTGGTCATTAGTAATAAACAAATTTCAGAAAACAAATTTGAAGAAGTTAACTGTCAGTCAGGAAATAGTAGGTGAAGGACAAACAAATTTTAAGGACCTTTCTGACAGGTGGACCCCAAATGAACATCTTACAGCTACACAGAAGGAACAGTATTCACAAGTCTCCTTTCATCAGACTGTGTCTGTGTCAGTGAAGACAGAAAAGTTAACGGACACTTCAGCTGGTGTTGGGATAGAAGGTGTAGAGAATATTAATTTCCGGGGTCCAGGTGATGAGCTGTTAGCTGATGAGGAAGGCGGTAAGGAATCAATAAATGAAAGCAGTTCTGTCACTCTAGCCTCAGCCAAGATGACTAATCAGTTACATGGCACCTTAGGTGTAGAAATCCCACCCAAACTTTTAGTAGGTGAAGATGATACACTTAATCAGATCTCCAGCAAACTAAGTCCTTGTCCAGTTTCGGTATTGATTAAAGATTTGGGTCATGGCACACAGGACCCAGTGACAGACAGACCTGAAGCCAGAGAAGATGGTTGTCCCTGAAGCTGCAGGACCGCTGCTTGAATTGGAACCGCCCACCAGCCATCTGTCAAGTCCCACCATTCTTCCGCCATTGATTTTTCCTGCTACAGATATTGACCGGATTCTTCGTGCTGGCTTTACTTTGCAGGAAGCTCTTGGGGCTTTACATCAAGTTGGTGGAAATGCGGACCTTGCACTTTCTTGTTTTGTTAGCAAAGAACATTGTAGTTCCTACACAACCATGGAAAAAGTAGGCTAGACTGTACTCCATTCCCTGGGGGCAGGGGGAAATACACACACATACACACATACACACACATACACTCACCACATATACAATATATGTAGAAACTTGCAAGCAGAATGTTGAGCCAGATTTTTTTTAAGGGTTTTTTTTGTTTGTTTGTTTTTGGTTCTTTTGGCCAAAGTAATTTATGATCTCTTGTCTGATGAATCTGTCTACTCTATTTGTTAAAATTTGGGCCCTTTTTTTTAAATGTATTGGCAGTATGTGCATACAAAAGCTTTTTATTCTCATTAAGATGATGTATTCTGGAATAAAATCAATGATTTTATGTACAGCATACAATTTTAGAATGAGAGTGAATGCTTGAGAAGCAAAGGCCATGAAAAATCCCACCACATATGCAGCTAAAAGTAGACCAGTGTCACAATTTGGATGACTTTGCTGTAGGCAAGGTATGACTTGTTGACTCAGTTGTCAGTTTGCAACGTTTGGGTCACGTGGCTTGGTGTTTGTAGTTACACCCAGTGCTCTTTGTATTATGACAGTTATAATAGGCAATTGAAAAGTAGTTGAGTATCTCCTACAGTGGTATATTTTTACTCCTGTGGTTAGGAATTGATGTTTTAATGGGATTAGGGGTGTTGAGCATCATGGACTGCTGCATGGATTGCCAAATATATATCGTGAGGGAATTAACATTAGGATGAAACATGGTGCTAACCAGATTAAAAAAAAGGGAAAAAATCACAAATTCTCGGTAATATTTCAAGAACTGTGAGTGAAAAATAAGGGCCTAAGACACTGGAATTGACTAGAGATTGGGTCTGCTAGCATCTCGCTGATCACACCTCAGTTCTTAATGACAAACGATAAACTTTAAAGTTTAGTAAACAGCTGACCGCCAGCAGTGTATTTCCTTTCTAAATTCATTTTCTGCAGAGTTCTTCTAGTTCAGC
>JAJIBD010036780.1:0-19993 GCA_021461705.1 Cryptotis parvus
TGATTTTATTTATTTTTAGAGTAGTCAGCATGAAATAACAAAGTTATTCATGATTGAGATTTGGCCATACAATGTTTCAGCACTGATCACTTCAACTGTGTCCAACTTCCCTACACCAATGACCCCAACCCCTTTTGCCTCTTCCTACCCTCCTTTTAGGAGAGGCACACTTTCAAAAACACATCTTTACAATGTGATTCACGGTACTGTTGCCAATGGTTTCATACAAAATACTTTACTATCTTCAGCACCATTTCCATCTTCCCCTCCACCACACACATTCTACTTTCCAAGTCCTATCCCACAGACCTCTCAAGAGGCATGTTTCTACTGAATGCCTGTTCGTGATGTTCTTGGCTTCCATTGTCTTTAGGTTATGTTACCACTGTAATGTTTCTTTGTGTCCTGTATATAATAGAGGCCATACTTGTTGGTATTGCTCCCTTTGACTAACTTCACGAAGAATAATACTCTGCATGTCCCTCCATGAAAATATAGTGACTTTAAGAAATACGTGGTGCTAGAGTAAAGGTACAGTGGGTAGGGCGTTGTCTTGCACACAGTAGACCAGTTTCCCATCCCTTGCACCACATATGTGCCTTGAACCCTGTCAGCTGTGATTCTTGAACACAGAGACAGAAGTAAGCCCTGAGGACTGCCAGGTGTGGCCCCTCAAAACAGATCAGTCCAAAAACAAATATCATACTTCAATTTGGAGATCTTCAATGGATCCCTATAGTCATCTTGAGTATTTTGTTGTCACTGTATAGTTTCAGCTCCACTCCTGTCTCCTCACACCAAACCACTGGCGAAGCTCCAAACATATCTGGTATCTTTGCCTACGCTTGTTCTCTTTATATGGAATTCCCAATTCCTATTCCCCCCCCTTCTGTCTAAAATTCACCTTATAGATACACATTAAGGTAGCAACAAAAGGCCAAGGGCCAAGGAAACCTAACACAACAGAACTTCTGCACACAATTGAGTTGAGGGTGCTTAACAGAAAGAACATTAGGGTCCTTGTGGGATGTAAGGTAGTGCAATGGTGAAGGGTGTAGTGTTGGACTTAAATCACAGAAGCTTAATCAATAATATTTTTACAAAATAAACTCTGCCTTTTAAATTAACTTTCACCTATTTTTTTGTATCCAGCAAATAAATACAGCATGATATCCAAGGCCAGGCAAAATATGGATCAGGAGGTCTTGTCAGTGGGTGGAATCTACCTCTACCGCAAGTGTGTGGGAGTCAGAAGGTAGGAAAGACAGAGAAGGGAATAGTGTGCTGATAATCGTTGGAAATGAAAATACCAGCCTAGAACTGAGCTTCGAATATAGGCAAAGGGATATACATGATAACCTCTAAGTGTATGTATTACACGCCACAATGTGTAAGAAAAGGAAGAGAGAGAGAGAGAGAAAGAGAGAGAGAGAAGAGGTAAAGTGCTCCGCCATAGAGGCAGGCTAGTGGAGGAGGGAAATAGGGGACATTGGTGGTGGGAAATGGGCACTAGTGGAGGGATGGGTGCTGGAACACTGTATGACTGAAACCCAAACATGAACATCATTGTAATTGTATATCTCATGGTGGTATAATAAAATTTTTTCAAAAAATTTTTAAAAAATAATAAAAATTAAATAAATTAACTTTCTCTTGTTTTTTCCAAGAAAAATTATTTCATATGTTGGTAATTCTCATGGCATGGAGTAACTTACCCCTCTATTGGGATACTTAGTATTTAGATATACTAACATCATATAAATTTGTTATTGGGTATCTAACAGAAGACTAAATTATTGAATGCAGGTATAATTTCTTATATGCACTGTAGAAAAAAAAGTAAGTGGATAAGTGGCCCTTAGTATATAATTTACATGTAAACACTCATAATACAGATAAAATGCAATGCATTAATTAATGACTGTAAACGATACTTGAGAATTTAGTTTTCTTAGGTTATTTATATAGATGGTCACTTGATCACTTGATCACTTGAATCCCGTTATTCATCGATTTGCGCGAGCGGGCACCAGTAACATTTCCATTGGACCCTATCACGTGCCAATGTAGCCCAATGGCATCTGGTTGATTCAGGAATATGAAGAGCCTCAAACTGTTCCTTCAGGGTCTTAACAAGGAAGTCCGACCATCTTGTAGGTGGGCGGCCACGTGTTCTTTTGACTTCCTGTGGGATCCAGTCGGTAATGGCTCTAGTCCAGCGGTTGTCTCCAAATCGCATTACATGTTCAGCCCATCTGATTTTCGAAGCCTTGACAAATGAGACAGCGCCCCTGATTCTGGAATAGCGACGGAGGTCAGAACTCTGGATTCCTTCTCTCACTTGAGTGAGGCTTGATATTCCAAGCAAAGCTCTTTCGATTCCTCTCTGGGGAGACCCGAATAGCATTCTCATCCTGCTTTCGTAGGGCCCAGGTCTCTGAGGCGTATGTTAATGCAGGGAGAATGGTGGAGTCAAAGAGGTGTGCCCGGAGCCGGAGGTTCTTTGTCCTTTTAGCTATTTCTTCGATGCCTTTGAAGGCATTCCATCTGCTCTCTTCCTCCTGGCGCAGCTCAGGTTTTAGGTCGTTCATCATGTTGATTTCGACCTAGGTACACATAACTGCTGCATTCAGAGATGTTTGTTCCATTGAGAGTGAATGGGGCCTCAGGAACTAGTTCATTTCTCATGAACATAGTTTTCTTTTAGATTGAGCTGTAGACCTATCTTTCCACATTCTCGGTCAAAGTCAGCCAGCATTTGTGCCACTTGGCTAATGTTTGGTGTTATTACAACGATGTCATCAGTGAAGCAGAGGTGGTGTAGTTGCCGACCATCTATCTTCCACTCCCATTCCTTCCCATTCTAATTGTCACATGATGTTGTCGAGGGTGGCGCTGAAGAGTTTTGGTGAAATGGCATCACCCTGTCGAATCCCCTTTTTTGACATCAATGATCACTTCTTTGTAGAATGGTGAGATCCGGGTGGTGAATCCGTAATACAGCTCATGAAGGATCTTGATGTATTGGGTTTGAACACCCTGTTTGGCTAGGGCTTCGATGACTGCTTCAGTCTCCACAGAATCAAAGGCTTTTTTTAAATCAATGAACGTGAGACAGAGCGGCATCTTGTTCTCCCTACAAACCTCAATGAGCTTGGTTACTGTGTGGATATGGTCGATTGTGCTGAATCCCTTCCGGAAACCTGCTTGCTCGCAAGGTTGTCTTTCATCTAGTGTTCTGATAATCCTGTTAAGGATGACTCCTGTAAACAGTTTGTAGATGACGGACAACAGGCAGATGGGGCGATAGTTGCCGATGTTGTGAATGTCTCCCTTCTTGAACAGTAGAACTGTCCTGCTGGTTTTCCATTGGGAGGGGACCTTGCATTCGGACAGGTAGAGTGTGAAAAGCCGAGCTAGTGTATTGATGAGTACCGACAGCAGATTCTTCAGGTGTTCGGGTCTGACTTTGTCTGGGCCTGGTGCTCTTCCCTTCTTTACCGACGAAATGGCATGTCGGATTTCAGAAGGGAGAACGTTGGAAATGACATATCCATCCTGTGGAATTTGGTATGTGGGCAGGTGGATGTGTCTATCAAAGAGATTTGAGTAGAAGTCATGGATAATCTTCTCCATTGCCTTTCTGGAAGATGTGATAGATCCATCAAGGCATCAGAGGGCAGTCATCTTGGTCTTATAGTTAGCGAAGGACAGAAAGGCTATACAAATTCTTTTCTTGGCTTCTCCTGCATCTTCCAGTATTTCTGCTCTTCTGTCTTCTGAGGTCTTTTTTTATCACTTCTCTGCATCCGTTTAGCAAGCTTGGACGTTAGCATTTGGTCTCCTGAGGCTCGCGCCTTGCCATGTTGGTGAATGAGCTCAAGAGTTTCTGAAGACAAGCATCATTTTGTGTCTTTCTCTCTCTCGGCATTCTTCGCACAATCATGGAGGTGCTGAACCAGTCGGTTGTATTCTTCATCGATGTTGTCAATGATGGTATTTTCCCATGTTGCTGCAATGGTGCCAAAGAGTTCCCAGTTGGTGGTCGTTCTGGGAGATCTCTTCTTAAACTTTGCAGCCTTTTCTTTCCGTTGAGGAAAGTAGAATTTTGCATGAAGGAGACGGTGGTCCGACCCTGTTTGGAATTTGGGGACGACAGCAACATAGGTCAGACAAAAACCATCGATTGAAGATGATGTGGTCAATTTCATTGTGGAACTGTCCACCAGGAGATTCCCCATGTCCAACGTTTCACCTCAGCCTTCTGAAACTGTGAGTTCCCATGAATGGTCTTGGTGGACATGATGAACTCAGATAGTCTCTCACGCTGTTTTTCCATTCTAGGCCATGGGTTCCGATGTGGAGTTCTTCAGCCGATCTTCTCGGTCCCTATCTTGGCATTAAAAATCACCGACTATGATCTTGTAGAAGGTGTGATCTTTTTTATAGAACTCCTCCAATTCCATGTAGAATTTCTCAATTTCATCTTCTTTGTATGTGGATGTTGGTGCATAGACAATGAAGATAGAAATTGCTGGCAGTGGGCCATATCTCCTCAAGTGTAATCGCCCTATTCAGTTTGTTAGGCATTCAAATGAATCAATGTTGACAGCCATGTTTCTGTTGACAAGGACACCAACGCCACCGACGCCTCTTTTTTTGTCGCATGTTCCAAGGGAACAATTCTTCTCCGTGTCAAATACAGCATGATGTGACTGATGCCTCCTCGTCTCAGTCAGACCAATGATGTCGTACTTGATCTTTTGCGCTTGCACCATCAGATCCTCAATATATACTTCTCGATGCCAGCATACGTGCATTGAAAGTACAGACAGTCATTTTAGTCCTTCTTCGCTTTGGCAGCCTAGCATGGCCATGAAATTTTATCAGGCACTGCTTGTTTGCCTTTCTTACTGCTGCCGTATTAAGGGCTCTCTTCGGGGTCAGGAAAATAAACATTTTTGTTACTGGATTTGGCTTATCGAACATGCATCGGACAGCTTGCCAGGCTCTGCCATGCAGGCGCTATATTCTCACTACTTTGTGGGACTTTCTCAGAGGGGTGGGTAGAATATTTTTGGTAATTTGACGGTAATGGTCGTTTGAGCGCGGTTCTGCGCGCAGCGTGGAAAGCTGATTTCTGCTTTGCTGGGTGTACCTGTGTCTTAGGCTCAAGCATTCCTGGGCTTGAAATACTCTCCTCTGAAGGGCGGGTGTCGGGGCTCCGCGGGTCCCTGACAGTGCCGGGAAGCGAAGTTCCCTCTACTTCGGAGCCGGGCGAGGAACGGATGAAAACTCAGGAACCCGATGCCGTTTTAAAAGGGTTTTACTTATATACAGGTTCAGGCATACAAATCAGCAAAGGAAAAGCCCGGTGCTTAGGATTCCAGGCTAGAACCCCAGCCACTGTAGGCCAAGATGGTGGCCACCACGTGTAAAGGCTTTGTAAAGGGGAAGAAGACAAGACTTCCAAGAAGGGTGCGAAGCTCACAAAGAGAGCGACCACAAAGAAGCCCGGGAGAGAGGAAACCGGCTAGTTTTATACCTCTGCTAGTCAGACCTTCCTCCCACTGTTATGGAAAGCAGGGAGGGTCAAATGCCCTTAGGTAAACCCTCCCTGCACCTCACCTAGGCCCTTTAGTATGCTAATGTTTTGAGCCAAGATCTGCCTGGGAATGCCTTTATAGTGTAGAGAAGGGGGGTTTCTGAGATGGCATGTCTCTGTACCAAAGACTCAATACTAATGCCAGTTAAATATTTCTCCAAGCCTTCACAAGTCTCTTCTACTTCATTTGTAGTTTTATATTTTAGTTGCCTTTGAGTATATCAGGGAGCCATGCTTGTTTGCTTGGAAGCAAACAGCATTTCTCTCTGATCTAATTACTTAGGTGTCCTACATGGCCAGGCTAATATGCTGGTAAGATCTAGCTAGTCCCACGATGATTGTGGTAGCATGGGAGAATATTTATACCAGCTAGTACAGCATACATGGTCGGATAAACTGCCACATTTAGACTACCCCCTTATCTACGAAGTGATTTTCAGGAGGCAATCCAGAGCAGATGCAGCGGCCCTAGGAGTGCCAACTGGCGCGGTCTCTGCAGAAATAGATGGTGAACAAGAAAATTAACCTTAATTACATGAAGTATGTTTCCATCTCCAAGTCATAGATTATCAATTTTTTCTGATTACTGACATTTACAATCTGTGATTAATTAAAAAGGTCATCATTTAGAGTGATTTCTTAAGTCAAATATTTTCTTTTTATCCAAAGTGTAATGGGTGGTACTTTTCAGTCCAGTGCAAAGCTTTTGATAGTTTTTCAAAAATATTTTGCTCTTTTTAGTAACTAACTGACGCTTATAGACTCTTCAGGGCTTATAGGGAAGAGTAGATTTCTCACCTGTTTAAAATTGTAAACTGTAAACTGATTTCCTGAAACCCTGACAGCCAACTTCCTAGTGCTCAGTTAAAAATAATATGGTCCAGTGCCATAGTATTATAACTTGAAAAGGCACATAATATAATTGCAATCTCGGTGCTCAGTTAAATATTCTGGATTTTCCGAATTAATATTTCTTCATTCTACAATATAAACAAACCAGTAGGGACTTACAAGATTGTATGGTAATATAATATAGTCTTGTCTTAGAGTAGCTCTTTTTCTTTATATTTGGATAGTTCCGGAGCATGTATCTCCAAGTTGCAGTGATTTTCCGTCATAAAAGACTCCTTAACCACTCCTTCCACCCATCTCTTCCTTCTATCTGTAATTTATTCATGATAACTCAGACATGAAATTAACCTTAGTGCCAAATGGTAAAAGACTCTGGTAGAGGGAGGGGAGAAGTGATTATCACATACTTAGGGGCCGGAGCGATAGCCCAGCGGGTAGGGCATTTGCTTTTACACGCCGGCCTATGCCGCCCGGTTCCGATCCCCGGCATCCCATATGGTCGCCCGAGCACCGCCAGGGAGTAATTCCTGAGTGCAGAGCCAGGAGTAACATACTTAGAGATATGGAGCTAATCTCATGAAATTCCATAACATTCTAAGCCAATGATGAGACGTAAAAATATAAAAATTAAAAAGGGAAAGACATTTTAAAACTTGCTAAAAATCCTAGAATGTAGTATTTAACTTACTGAAAATAAAATATCTATCCTATGACACCCTTTTCTTCTTATCTTCTTATATATATTTTGGCATATTTTATTGTGATATAAAATATGTATATAAACCTTTCAGTTGGGCATATTTTATTTGTATATAATATTGTGAGATTTAGACATTTTATTAGGAAGAATATTGACTAATTTATGACCTTATGTCATCAGTTTAGTTTCTCATCCACACTGACCTCTGTAGATTTTTGAAAGTGCTTATGGGCACATAGGTAACCAATATATAAAGTTTGGTGAATTTTCATAATCATTACGCTTTCTGGACAAATGCACATGATTCAGAGTGCAACATTCCTTATCCCTTTGGCAAAGAGAGCCTTGTTGAAACTGGCATCAGTGTGTACGTCCGGGGAGGCCCTTCTCCTTCAGGGCAAATTTCTGTATCTCTTTGAGTACAGGACATGCACTATTCTTGAAACCCACTGTGGATGCGCTTGTAGATGTTAATGGTATATTCCTGACTCAAGACCGCATTGATGGAGGAGTGGCCCCAGTTTCTCCTACAAACGCCCCTACACACACACACACCCTGCCTCTATGACAGACATTTTTCTTCTATCGTATTTTGTATATTGTGGAAAATAACCTTTTTTTAAAGACAATTATATCCCATTATAAATAAATATCATAGTATGCAGTATAGTGATATTTGCATTTGTTATGGAAAAATTAGCATATGTGAGGGAGAAAATAATGTAACAAATGTTCTAGGCATTATAAACCAAAGAAAATGTCTACAGGCAGGTTTATGTAAACACAGAAGTCAGAATATAAAATGCTATTGCTGTGATGCTGTGATAAAATTTGTTTCTCACACGGAAAAGAAATGGCAATGACAGTTATATTTTCCCCCAAAGCACTTTAAAATATTTTATTCATTTGAATCAATACTTAGTGAGGGGGCTGTTAGGAAATATAAATAGAAACAGACATAAAAATAGAAATGGAAAGCAGTAAAGACCTTCGACATAACATCTGAGTTCAGAATTTTTTTTGCAAATTATATAAAACCTAAGTTAATTAGCACAGAAAATAGATTGAAGTGAACAATATTCTTATCTAAGTCCACTGATCCAGTATAGTTTAGAAATCTGCAGTTAGAAAATCAGCTTCTATCCCTCTAATTGGAAAAAGAATCTCACTCTCAGATGGGTGGTACGTGCCGTGGCACCTAGATGTGTGTTGTGTGTGTGTGTGTGTGCAAGTGTGTATGTGTGTGCTTTTGAGCTTTGCTTATCCTGAATCTACAGTGTAAATCTGCCTGCCCCTTCTTTATTCATAGTTTGAGATAATAACTTCTCTGGTAACTAAAAAGGGAGGCCCTGGTTGGCAAATGCCAATCCTAGGCTCAACCAGGTTATTAGTTGGCTGAATTCTCACCCCAGCAAGGTTATGATCCTGGGAAGTTGCTGTGAACATTTCTTCTCCCCTTGGAATGTGATTCTTAGCTGGTCCTTTGTGATTATTGATTCACTTTTTCACAGCCAGGGATGGTCATTCATTTCCCCAGTTTATCCTTTTAGCAAACATTCCATGCAAAAATCTGTGTTCAATTTATTTTCTCTGCATTTGGAGATGAAGGAGTTCTCTCACTTTACTCCCTCATCTTGGTTGGGTATCAATCTTTTTTATGAGATTTGTTCAGGACTTTAGGAAGTACTGGCTATTCTTCAGTTTTGTTAGAGCTAACTTACTATTTATTTATTTATTTATTTATTTATTTATTACTTTTGTGGTCACACCCAGCGATGCTCAGGGGTTTCTCTCCTGGCTCTGCACTCAGGAATTACACCTGGCGGTGCTCGGAGGACCATATGGGATGCGGAGGTTGAACCCAGGCCGGCATGGGCCAGCGTGCAGCAAGGCAATGCTCTACCAGGCTATCGCCTCCAGCCCCTAACTTACTTTTTAAAAATAGGATTTAATACTGATGTTATTAGTCAGTACAGAGAAGTTCATTTTCAAACCTTGGATTTCTTAAAGCTTTTCTAATATAAAAATCATACAATTAAATTATGATATATCATGAAATTGGATTAAGATATCATGCATATATTTTTTTTAAGCATTTTATTATACCACTGTGAGATATACAAATAAAAATATATACAATTAAAAAGTTCATATTTGGGTTTTGGTCATACAGTGTTCCAGCACCCGTCCCTCCACCAGTGCCCATCTCCCACCACCAACGTCCCCCGATTCCTCCCCCTTCCCCAGCCCCCCCATGCCAGGTTCTTTTATTTTCTTTTCCCTCTCTCTCTCTTTCTCTTTTCCTTCCCTTCCACTATGGATTACAGAATATCATGCATATTTTATGGATATCATATGAATATTACATGAAAAAAGATTTAAAATCTTTTTATTTCTGTTGTTTGACTATTTTTATTTATTTAGTTCTATTTAGACTCAATACATATGCAGGCATTCTAAAAGGGCAATTCATAATGATAAAGTGATAAAGCAATTTTCTTTTAGCTCACCATTTCCTTGGTGAATTTAAGACCAAATACTCATGGGGATGGAAAGATAGTACAATTACTGAGACCCTTGACTTGCGTGCACCCAAGCTGAGTTAGATCCCGAGAAACATATATGGTTCATCTAGTGCCATCAGGAATGATCCGGAATACTAAACCAGGAGTAAGTGCCAAGAACACCTTGATATGTCCCCCCAAAAAAAACCCAACAAGATAAACAAAGACCATCTTAAAATGGCACATATCAAATAGTCTGCAAACAACCACTATTGACAGGGTTGTGGGTGAGAAAGAAACACTCATACAGTATTGATAGGATAGTCATCTCATACAGCCTCTATGGTGGAAAGCAATGTGGGAAATCTCCTCAAACAAATGGTAATAGAAAAAACTATATAACTCACAAACTGCTCCAGTTTTGAGGTGACTACACGTTTTGAGGTGATTCCACCCACATGGCAGAGCCTGGCAAGCTACCCATGTCATATTTGATATGCCAAATACCAGTAACAGTTATAGACCTCATTCCCATGACTTGATGGAATGGTTTTGAGGCTCTTTATGTTCCTGGAGTGGGCAGATGCCCTTTGGCTATCTCGCATGTGACAGGACATATTGAGATGTTACTGGTGCCCGCACGAGTAATCGATGATCTACGGGAAGTCAAGTGATCGAAAGTGATCAAGTAACCACCTCTTAGCATCTATCCCCCAAACAAAACCCAGTAATTTGAAAGGATATATGCAGTCTTTGTTTATTGCTACACTTAATATAATAGCCAAGATACGGAAATAACCCAAATGCCCATCTACAGATGAATGGATCAAGAAGTTGTGGAATATACATATAATGGAATACTACACATCTCTAAGAAAGAACAAAAATCATGCAATATTCAGTACTGTGAATGGAACTAGAAAATCATGCTGATTTCGGTCAGTCAGAAAAGAAAAATATGTAAACAATGATCTTACTCATCAGTGGGACAGATTAAAGATATATAGCAAGGTAGAAACGGAGGGTCAAAGGCATGCAATGGGAGAACTGATAGACACAGTTAAATTGGGAGCATTTAAAAAGGAAGAATTGAATTCTTGTGGGAGGGAAGTGTATTCACTGGTGATGGTGTGATGTTTGAATTGTGTTCCTGGGAAAAAAAACCCAGCAACAGTATAGTAAATCACAGAAACTAATTCAAACATAAAAATGAATAAAGAAATGAAGAATTAGGGGCCATACTTATGGTACAGCTGGTAGGGTGCTTGCCTTGCACATAGCCAATGCAGGTTCAATCCATGGCACCCCAGATGGTCCCTCTGCCCACCAGGAGTGATCCCTGAGCATAGTTGGATATGACACCCAGAACCTAAATATAGATTTACATATGTGAGAATAAATTTGACCATTAAAATGATAAAATATTGCTGAAAAATTAATGAACAAGACAAATAAATGTAATTCTGCTCTGCTCGAGTGATGAAAAAAATTGTCACTATCACTATCACTATCTTCCCGTTTATCATCTATTTGCTAGAGCGGGTACCAGTAATATCTCCATATGTCCTGTCTCATGCTAGTAGAACCCAAAGGCATCCACTTGCTCCAGGAACATAAAGAGCCTCAAACCATTATATTAGGTCATGGAATGACCTAATATAAATGTTACTTGGTTTGGCATATCAAATAAGACACGAGCCGCTGCCAGGCTTGCCGTGGTGGATGGTATACTGTAGTCACCTCTAAATAAAGCATTTATTGATGAACCGTGCGGCCGCTAGCAGCTGTGTGAGCTGGGCTGTGATAGTCTGGTCTGCTGGGTGGAGTTTAACGAGAGGGAAGTCCGGATATGGAAAATGGTGGCCTCCATGGAGTAGGGGGTCATCTGGCTAGTCCTGAGGCTCTGCTGGGGTGGCAGGCCAGGGCTAGAATCCGCCATGCCTCCCGGACCTCATGAGTGGCTGGGCACAGGAGATAGATAGGGGCCAGAGCGATAGCACAGTGGGGAGGGAGTTTGCCTTGCTTGCGGCTGACCTGGGTTCGATCCCTGACATCCCATATGGTCCCGACACTGCCAGGAGTATTTCCTGAGTGCAGAGCCAGGAGGAACCCCTGAGCAGTTCTGGGTGTGACCCAAAAAGCAAAAAAAAAAAAAAAAAAAAAAAGGAAAAAAATTGTTTATGTGAAAATACTATCCAAACTGATCTACAGATTCAATTTTTATCAAAATTCCAATAGCACATTTTCCAGAAATTGAAAAGATAATCTTAAAATTCACATGGAATTACAATTGACACTAAACAGTAAAATTGAAGATAACAAATTTGGATTATTCAAAATTTCTTATTTTAAAAATACTGCAGTGGGGCCAGAGCGATAGTACAGGGGGTAGGGTGTTTGCCTTGCACGCTGTCAACCTGGGTTCAACTGGCATCCCATATGGTCTCCAGAGCACTGCCAGGAGTAATTAGTTCCTGAATACAGAGCCAGGAATATCCACTGAGCATTACTGGGTATGACCCAAAATACAAAAAAAAAAAAAAAAAAAAAAAAGAAAAGAAAAAGAAAATACTGAGATGATACAATAATCAATGAAATATACTTAGAGAGCAATACTTTAATAAAGTCAGTCAGGAATAAGGCTTTACATGTAGCTCAATGCCTTCAGTACAGATATAAACCCATAGATGTGTGGTCAATCTATTTTTAAGTAGGGTGGGAAATAATTCTATTTTGAGCCACTACTGCTTTTATAGCTGTATATTCATTTATGCAAAATGGAGAAGTAATCCTATATAATTCCATATAGTAAATAAAACACACCAAATGGATCAAAGACATAAATTTAGAACACAAAACTATAAAACTCATAGAAGAAATGTAGGGGTAAATTTTTATGACATTGAATTTCATAATGAATTCTTAAATAAGATCAAAATAGTAAGACACAAAGAATACAGAATTGAACTTCATTAAAATTTCAATATTTTTGCCCAAAAATATTATCAAGAAAAAGAAAAAAGACAAGTTACAGACTGGTACAAAATATTTCCAAATCACATATCTGATAAAAGTCTAGTATCTATGAAGAACTCTTTTTTGTTGTGTGTGGTTCAGAGGATAATATATGGGGCCTTACATGTAAGATGTGTATGACTGACTCAATGAATTATATTCCTAGACCAAAATATCTATTCAAATCTTTTTTCATTTAAAATTTTTGCTACTGGAGATGGAACATATCGCTTATGCAGGAAAGGTAAACTATTTACAGTTCACTCACCTCTTGTTATTTACACCTACATATTATCTACAGTTCAGTGTTAAATCTTTCTTTTGATCACCTCATTCCTATCGCATTGGGGAACTCAGTGTTTGTCTAAGTCTAAGGTTTCTGTTTTAACTGTTGTTTGATTCCTCTTTATTCCTTGCTTGTTTTCATATATACCATATATGTGTGTTATGTTTCAATATTTTTATTTTCATTTTGATTTATTTCACATCCATTTTGTTGAAAAAATTAAGTTTAAAATTTTTATGATTTACTAATATTGTATCGTGTGTATATGTACCACAGTTACTTTAGATACTGATCTGTTGCTGGGAAATTTTTGTTATTTCCATATTGTGACTATTACAAATAATATTTCAATAAGAAAATGTTTTAAGTAGTTTTGTGCTCTTTTTATAGGTATCCAGGAGTAAAACTACTAGATCATGTGTTTAATCCACATTGAGTATTTTTGAGAAATATCCATATTGTTTTTTTCACAGAAGTTGAATGAATTTACTTTACCCTAAATTTATAAGAATTTCTTTCTTACCAAAATCTTGCTTCTCAATTTATAATATATATATATATTAAATTCCAAAAAATATATATCAATATCCAAGAATAGGCAAAAACATGGTATATAATGCCATGTTTTGCCTATCCTGGATATTGGTATATATTTTTTATATCACACGCAAATAAATAGTCATTCTATATCTGTCCTTTTCTTCAAGCTAATTTCACTCAACATGATCCTCTGCATGTCCATCCATTTACAGGCAAATTTCATAACTTCGTTTTCCTAACAGCTGCATAGTATTCTATTGTGAAGATGCACCAAAGTTTCTTTTTCCAGTTATCTGTTCCCTGGCACTCTGGCTGTTTCCAGATTCTGGCTATTGTGAATAGTGCTGCAATGAAAATAAAAGTGTAGATGGTGTTTCTGCTGTGTGTTTTTGGATTCTCAGAGTATATTCCCAGGAGTGGTATGGCTGGGAGAAATGGGAGCTCACTTTCTAGCTTTGGGAGGAAAAGTTCATACTGTTTTCCAAAAAAGGCTGTATCACTTGTATTCCCATTGTTCATTGATTTGCTCTAATGGGCATTAGTAACGTCTTCATTTGTTGGAAATGAGATCCAACAAATTGGATTGTTACTGTTTTTGGCATGTCAAATACACCACAGGTAGCTTGCCAGGCTCTGCTGTGGTTCTGAGTTCATCCAGGGGACCCAGTCTTTTTCTATGTCAGACCATCAACCACCCAGGGCCCACGGGCAGAGCCTGTGTGTAGACAAGCCTGTGTCTTGTCTCCCACCTGCCGATACAGCTAGGCACTGCAGCCACACCTGTAACACCGAGGGGCAGACAAAAAAGTTGTACCAGTCAACATTCCCACCAACAATGGATGAGAGCCCCTTTCTCCCCGTCCATGCCAGCACCAGTTGTTCTTGCTTTTCTTGATGTGCTTCACACCACAAATTTAGTCTCTGTGGTGTGAGATGATACCTCATTGTTGTTTTTATTGGCATCTCCTGATGACTAATGATGAAGTGAACTTTTTCCCTATGCCTTTGGTCATTCGAATTTTTCTTTGAGTTTCTGTTCATTTCTTCTCCCCCCTTTTTTGATAGGGTTGGCTCTTTTCTTCTTGTGAAGTTATACCAGTGCTTTATAAATCATGGATATTAACCCTTTATCAGATGGGTATTGGGTGAATATTCTTTCCCACTCTGTGGACTATCTTTGTATCTTGTTCACTGTTTCTTTTGAGGTGAAGATTTTAGTTTCAATAATCCCGTATGTTGATCTTTGATTCCAATTGCTTTGTTAGTGGTGTTTCATCTTTGAACTTGCCTTTAGCTTCAATGACATAGAGGATTTTCCCCTATGTTTTCTTCAATGTATTTTATGGATTTAGGTCTGATATTGAGATCTTTGATCAATTTTGATTTGACTTTGTGCATGGTGTTAGAGAAAGGTCCAAATTCACTTTATTTTTGCTTTTTATGGATCACACCTAGCAATGCTCAGGGGTTACTCCTGGCTATTCACTCAGAAACTACTCCTGGCGGTGCTCAGGGGACCATATGGGATGCCGGGGATCGAACCGGATTGGCTGCATGCAAGAAAAAATGCCCTACCCTCTGTGCTATCGCCCGGCACCCCAAATTCACTTTTTATACGTAGTTGCTCAGTTTTCCCAGCACTGTTGCAGGGCACCTAAAAGCCTAAAAGCCTCTGCATCTGCCCTGGATTGCCTCCTGCAAATCACTTCTTAGATAAGGGTAGTTTAAATGTGGCAGTTTATCTGACCATGTATGTATTCTGTACTGGCTGGTATAAATATTCTCTCATGCTACCACAATCATCGTGGGACTAGCTAGATCTTACCAGCATATTTGCCTGGCCACGTTGGATCTCTAAGTAATTAGACCAGAGAGAAATGCTGTTTGCCTCCAAGCAATCAAGCAAACATACCTCGCTGATAACTCAAAGGTAACTAAAATACAAAACTACCGTGAAGTAGACGAGACTCTTGTGAAGGCTTGGAGAAATATTTAACTGGCATTAGTATTAATCTTTGGTACAGAGACATGCCATCTCAGAAACCCCTTCTACTCCCTATAAAGGCATTTCCAGGCAGATCTTGGCTCAAAATATTATCATATAATATGGCCTAGGTGAGGTGCTGGAAGAAATTACCTAAGGCCATTTGACCCTTACTGCTTCCCATAATAGTGGGAGGTCTGAGTTGCAGGCCTGCAAAAACCAGCCTGCTTCCTCTCTCTCTCTCTCTCTCTTTCTCTCTCTCTCTCTTTGGGCTCTCTTTGTGAGCTCACACCCTTCTTGGGAATCTTGTCTTTGTCTCCTCTCTCAGGGCCTTTACATGTGGTGGCCGCCATCTTGGCCTACATGTGGCTGGGGTTTTAGCCGGAATCCTAAGCACGGGTTTTTCCTATTGCTGATTTGTTGCCTGAACCTGTGATAAGTAAAGCCTTTAAAACTGCATCGGATTCCTTAGTGTTCATCCATTCCCCACCGGCTTCGAGGTAGAAGGGAACTCGCCTCCCCGGCACTTGTTGGGACCCCGGTTGGCATCCCGACACAGCCCACTTTTTGAAGAGGCTTTCCCGAACCATTCGTATTTTTTCTCCTTTATCAAAGATTACAATTATCAGCGAGGATGGGTGTCACAGTGTTTAGCTCTATTGCATAGGTCTACAGGTCTGTTTTTACTCCAATATTATGCTGTTTTAATCGCTATTGCTTTGTAGTACAGTTTGAAGTTGAGAATGGTTATGCCTCCCATCTTCTTTTTCCCAAGGATTGCTTTAGCTATTTGTGGGCATTTATTATTCCATGCAAATTTCAGGAGTATTTGGTCAATTTCTTTGAAGAACATAATGGATATCTTTATAGGAACTGCATTGAATCTGTATAAAGCTCTAGGGAATATTACCATTTTGATAATGTTAATTCTCCCAATCCATGTGCAGGGAATGTGTCCATTTCCTCATTTCCTCTTTTATTTCTTGAAGCAGCATTTTGTAGTTTTCTTTTTACTGGTTCTTTACATTCTTAGTTAAACTAATTTGTGGTCTTTGATTTTCTGTTAGTGCCCTCAATAAAATGCTTTTTATTGTCAAAACAGAATTGCTATAGAAATGTATTTATCAATCGTGATGCTATTAACTTAGAAACTAAAATATAAATAAAGCTAGAAGAGATAGAGAAGAAAAGTTCTGCCATAGAAGTAGGCTGAGGTGGTTGAATGGGAGTGTGAAGGCAGGAGGGTAACTAGAGACATTGGTTGTGGAAAATGTATATCTGTAAAGGGAAGGGTGTTGGAATATTGTTGGACTGAAACCCAATCATGAACAACTTTCTGTTTCTCATGGTGATTCAAATACAAAACAAATTCATTAATGTATTCAATAAAAATAAAGCTCGAAATTAAATAATGTCATTTAATAACTATTGGGTAAATGAGAAATAAAAATAATGGAAGCATGAACGAAAAGCATATGCTTTCATAATGATTGGAATACAATAGAAACAGACTATACTAAGAGAAGTTTATGTCAAAACAGGATTGCACAAGAAATCAAGAATAATCTTAAACAGTGAAGCCCCATAGGTAATGGTGCTAGAAGGTGATAATTAAGGCTAAAATCACTAGAAGGAAAGAAATAATGAACCATATGGGGATAAATGATATAATTTAAAGTACAATACTAAAGATAAATGAAACCAAGAGCTGATTATTTAAAATAGTAAAAATAATTGCCAAACCATTAG
Source organism: Cryptotis parvus (assembly GCA_021461705.1). Taxonomy (NCBI): domain Eukaryota; kingdom Metazoa; phylum Chordata; class Mammalia; order Eulipotyphla; family Soricidae; genus Cryptotis; species Cryptotis parvus. The sequence continues at coordinate 17,236 of JAJIBD010036780.1, forward strand.
TTAGGTAAAAATGAGAAAACCTTAATAAATAGAATAAGAAATGATGGAGTATTTATAATTATACAGCATAAATTCAGATGATTTTAGGAGGCTAAAATGAATGAATTTATTCCATGAGGTCAGAGAAACAGGAATAAATTGACAGGTGCTTAGACCTTACAGTCTTCCAAGCTAATGCAGGAGGAAATAGAAAACCTAAGCTGAGTAATTAAGAACAAATAAATTATAACAGTAATTGAACTCTCCCCAAAACATATGTTCAGCACAAAAGGTTCCACTGTTTAGCGTCCTGCCAAACCTTCAAGATAATTGAACAAAATGGAATCATCTCAAAGACAATTTATAAGGCCATCATTACCCTGATATCAAAAGCAGACAGGATTATCACTCAAAAAATCACATGCCAACTTTGCATACCAATATAGCTAATAAACATAGACATTAAGATCCTAAACAAAATCTTCCAGACCAAATTTGAAAATGTCCTTTCCATTCAACATTTTGTATATATTTTGCCCCCTCTGTTCTGGCCTGTACAATTTCTGCGGAATAATCTAATGACAGTTTTATGAGTTTTCTTATATGACACACTTTGCTTTGCTTATTCTGCCTTTAGGATTCTATTTGTTTTTTGACTTTGCCATTTAAATTATAATATGTTTTTTTCTACCTCTTTGGATTCACTTTGTTTGGAATTTTTCAACATTACTGGATTTGGATGTCTAATTTTACTCTGTGCTTGGGGGTGTTCTTATACTATCTTACTTTTTCCTATTTTTTTAAATTCTCAGAAGCAAGAAATAAACACTGGGCTTCACAAACATGTAGTTTTTGCTCTATTGAGCTAAATACAAGCTTGACTATTATTTCTTCAAATATTTATTTTTCCTCAGTCTCTCTCACTTTCTTCTCATTCTGTAACCCATTGATATCCCCTTCAATGTTATCCCATATAGTTTTTATGTTATTTTGTCTTTTATTCTTTATTCTTTCTGATAGCCTTTTGGATAGTTTTCAGAAGCTTATCTTAAATCTTGATAATTCATTTTCAGTTTCTTCCATTCAATTGTTGAGTCTCTTGTATTTTTTTAGTATAGATACTTTTTTTGCTCACTTTTGCTTTACTTAGTTCTGTTTATGTTAGGATTTTAATATGTTTTTGCTCATATTTTAATCTGTTATTAATTCCTATTTATTTGCTTTCAGTTAACATCATTAGGACTGTGGCTTTGAAATCTTTACGCTACTTCATAGCTCTTGCAAGAGGAGCTCTTTTCTTTGATGCTGTCTTTATCCGACAGTACAGGCAAGATTTTCCTCCTTTATACTATGTTTAGTGCTTTCTTGGAAGCAAGCTCAAGGGCTTGAGAATATATCTTTGAGTATTCCTGGGTGGTAGCAAGAAAGTTCCCAGCCATACATATCTGGTTCTAGTTTTTGTTCTAAGTTCAAATGGACTATACCACACGGGTGTCGGAGCGATAGCCCAGCGGGTTGGCGCTTGTGCCCTTCGCCTGCCCCAAAGCCGGCCTGGGTTCGATCCCCGCATCCCATATGGTCCCCCGAGCACCGCCAGGAGTAATTCCTGAGTGCAGAGCCAGGAGTAACCCCTGGAGCATCGCCTGGTGTGACCCCCCAAAAAAAGCAAAAAAATGGACCATACTACAAACAGGGAATTCATAGTATTCATCTAGGGTTGTGGCACCTAGTCATTCATACTCAGTCCTAGCTGTAAGTTCAAGAAGGCCAATATTTGACACCTACTAGGCTACCGAGCAGCTGAAGATGGTTGGGGAATAAATCTTTCATGTTTAAGAAGAAAATGGCGCCTTTGGATACTAAACGGGGGGCTCTGGTGACAAACCTTTAGTGTTTAAGAGGTAAATGGAGTGTCTAGAGACTAAACCTCAGCCTCTACTATCTGGTGACTAAACATATACTTCAGGAAAGCATAGTCTGCTCTGGCTAGAGAAAATCAAGTGAGACTATCAGGTCACCTGATAGTTAACCTCTTCCTGGTCAACGGGTCATACTTAGGGATATCTTAAGGTTCTTTTGTATGTCATAGATTCTGGATTTGGCTTTATTGCTAGCAGAGGCTGGAACTGTTATCTGTCATGGGAAGCACTATTAATAATTATCTTTCTTTCTCTAGCTATTTCAGCTGTTTGCTAGGGGTGGAATGACAATATCCTTAGAATTTTTTCTCAGGATATGTTACTATGAATAATGATATCTATATGGTATTTGTTATAACTGCTCTCAGAAAAGTTGCAAGAGATCAGTGAGGTGGTATCTACCTATAGCTTTAACTTCTATGTACGCACCATCCAGTGTTAAAGTATAGAAGCATGGAGATTTTGTGCTTAGTGTTTCTCTACACATTGGATATCTCTTCCAGATTGCAGCCACATAGGAGTTAAATTTTCTTTTGATTTTGGTGACAACTGTGTTACTTATATCTTGGTGCTCATGAATAACTCCTGGTAGGTTTGAGGAAACACATAAGGTGTAGGGATTGAACCTGGGCTAGAAATATTTAAAAAATGCTTACCCACTGTACTATCTCTTTGGTCCCAAAGGAAAGGAGTTTCTTTCTAAGTAAGTCTGTCCTGTGTCTTTTTAATCTAATGTTTTGGTTTTTATCTTTTGTGTAAAAATGTTTATGAAGTTCTAAGGCGAATTTTTCTGTATATATTAATCCAGGTTTTAGTGCAGATTTCATGTTATTGTGGGATGAGATAAAATCTGATTAAAC
>JAJIBD010036781.1:0-18064 GCA_021461705.1 Cryptotis parvus
TCACTTGATCACTTGATCACTTGAATCCCGCTATTCATCGATTTGCTCGAGCAGGCGCCAGTAAACATTTCCATTGACCCTATCACGTGCCAATGTAGCCCAATGGCATCTGGTTGATTCAGGAATATGAAGAGCCTCAAACCGTTCCTTCAGGGTCTTGACAAGGAAGTCTGACCATCTTGTAGGTGGGCGGCCACGTGATCTTTTGACATCCCGTGGGATCCAGTCGGTAATGGCTCTAGTCCAGCGGTTGTCTCCAAATCGCATTACATGTCCAGCCCATCTGATTTTCGATGCCTTGGCAAACGAGACAGCGCCCCTGATTCTGGAATAGCGACGGAGGTCAGAACTCCGGATTCCTTCACTCACTTGAGTGAGGCGTGATATTCCAAGCATAGCTCTTTCGATTCCTCTCTGGGAGACCCCAATAGCATTCTCATCCTGCTTTCGTAGGGCCCAGGTCTCTGAGGCGTATGTTAATGCAGGGAGAACGGTGGAGTCAAAGAGATGTGCCCGGAGCCGGAGGTTCTTTGTCCTTTTTAGCTATTTCTTCGATGCCTTTGAAGGCATTCCATGCCGCTCTCTTCCTCCTGCGCAGCTCAGGTTTTAGGTCGCTCATCATGTTGACTTCTCGACCTAGGTACACATAACTGCTGCATTCAGAGATGTTTGTTCCATTGAGAGTGAATGGGGCCTCAGGAACTAGTTCATTTTTCATGAACATAGTTTTCTTTAGATTCAGCTGTAGACCTATCTTTCCACATTCTCGGTCAAAGTCAGCCAGCATTTGTGCCGCTTGGCTAATGTTTGGTGTTATTAGAACGATGTCATCAGCGAAGCGGAGGTGGTGTAGTTGCCGACCATCTATCTTCACTCCCATTCCTTCCCATTCTAATTGTCGCATGATGTTCTCGAGGGTGGCGCTGAAGAGTTTTGGTGAAATGGTATCACCCTGTCGAACCCCTCTTTTGACATTAATGATCACTTCTTTGTAGAATGGTGAGATCCTGGTGGTGAATCCGTAATACAGCTCACGAAGGATCTTGATGTATTGGGTTTGAACACCCTGTTTGGCTAGGGCTTCGATGACTGCTTCAGTCTCCACAGAATCAAAGGCTTTCTGTAAATCAATGAACGTGAGACAGAGCGGCATCTTGTACTCCCTACAAACCTCAATGAGCTTGGTTACTGTGTGGATATGGTCGATTGTGCTGAATCCTTTCCGGAAGCCAGCTTGCTCGCATGGTTGTCCTTCATCTAGTGTTCTGCCAATCCTGTTCAGGATGACTCCTGTAAACAGCTTGTAGATGACGGACAACAGGCAGATGGGGCGATAGTTGCCGATGTCGTGAATGTCTCCCTTCTTGAACAGTAGAACTGTCCTGCTGGTTTTCCATTGGGAGGGCACCTTGCATTCGACAGGTAGCGGTGAAGAGCCGAGCTAGTGTATTGATGAGTACCGACGGCAGATTCTTCAGGTGTTCGGGTCTGACTTTGTCTGGGCCTGGTGCTGTTCCCTTCTTTACCGACGAGATGGCATGTCGGATTTCAGAAGGGAGAACGTTGGGAATGACATATCCATCCTGTGGAATTTGGTATGTGGGCAGGTGGATGTGGCTATCAAAGAGATTTGAGTAGAAGTCCTGGATAATCTTCTCCATTGCCTTCTGGAAGATGTGATAGATCCATCAGGGCTCGGAGGGCAGTCATCTTGGTCTTATAGTTGGCGAAGGACAGGCGGGCAGTGCGAATGCTTTTCCCGGCTTCTGCTGCATCTTCCAGTATTTCTGCTCTTCTGTCTTTGAGGTCTTTTTTATCGCTTCTCTGCACCGCTTAGCAAGCTTGGACGTTAGCATTTGGTCTCCTGAGGCTCGCGCCTTGCCACGTTGGCGAATGAGCCCAAGAGTTTCTGAAGACAAGCGTCCTTTTGTGTCTTTCTCTCTCTCAGCATTCTTCGCACAATCATGGAGGTGCTGGAACCAGTCGGTTGTATTCTTCATCGATGTCGCCAATGATGGTATCTTCCCATGTTGCTGCAATGGAGCCAAAGAGTTCCCAGTTGGTGGTCGCTCTGGGAGTTCTCTTCTTAAACTTTGCAGCCTTTTCTCCCCGTTGCGGGAAGTAGAATTTTGCACGAAGGAGACGGTGGTCCGATCCTGTTTGGAATTTGGGGACGACAGCAACATCGGGTCAGACAAAACCGTCGATTGAAGATGATGTGGTCAATTTCATTGTGGAACTGTCCGCCAGGAGATTCCCATGTCCAACGTTTCGCTTCAGCCTTCTGGAACTGTGAGTTCCCATGAATGGTCTTGGTGGACATGATGAACTCAGATAGTCTCTCACCCTGTTCGCTCCATTCTAGGCCATGGGTCCCGATGTGGAGTTCTTCAGCCGATCTTCTGGTCCTATCTTGGCATTAAAATCACCGACTATGATCTTGTAGAAGGTGTGATCTTTTTATAGAACTCCTCCAATTCCATGTAGAATTTCTCAATTTCATCTTCTTTGTATGTGGATGTTGGTGCGTAGACAATGAAGATAGAAATTGCTGGCAGGGGCCAACATCTCTTCAAGTGTAATCGTCCTATCCGGTTTGTTAGGCATTCAAATGAATCAATGTTGACGGCCATGTTCGTGTTGACAAGGACACCAACGCCACCGACGCCTCTTTTTGTCGCATGTTCCAAGGAACAATTCTTCTCCGGTGTCAAATACAGCATGATGCAACTGACGCCTCCTCGTCTCAGTCAGACCAATGATGTCGTACTTGATCTTTTGCGCTTGCACCATCAGATCCTCAATATATGCTTCCGATGCCAGCATGACGTGCATTGGAAAGTACAGACAGTCATTTTAGTCCTTCTTCGCTTTGGCAGCCTAGGATGGCCGTGAAATTTTATCAGGCACTGCTTGTTCGCCTTTCTTACTGCTGCCATATTAAGGGCTCTTTCGGGTCAGGAAAATAAACATTTCTGTTACTGGATTTGGCATATCGAACACGCATCGGACAGCTTGCCAGGCTCTGCCATGCGGGCGCTATATTCTCACTACTTTGTGGGCCTCTCTCAGAGGGGTGGGTAGAATATTTTTGGTAATTTGAGGTAAATTGTACGGCCGCAGCGGTTGCGCAGCAGGGAAAGCTGGTTTCTGCTCTGCTGGGTGTACCTGTGTCTTAGGCTCAAGCATTCCTGGGCTTGAAATACCTCTGAAGGCGGGGTGTCAGGGCTCATGGTCCCTGACAGTGCCGGGAAGCGAAGTTCCACTCTACTTCCCAAGCCGGTGAGGAATGGATGAAAACTCAGGAATCCGAGGCAGTTTTAAAAGGCTTTACTTATCACAGGGTTCAGGTATACAAATCAGCAAAAGGAAAAGCCCGGTGCTTACGGATTCCAGGCTAGAACCCCAGCCACGTGTAGGCCAAGATGGTGGCCACCACGTAAAGGCTTTGTAAAGGAAGAAGACAAGACTTCAAGAAGGGTGCGAGCTCACAAAGAGAGCGCCACAAAGAAGCGCGGGAGAGAGGAAACCAGCTAGTTTTATATCCTCTGCTAGTCAGACCTTCCTCCCACTGTTATGGAAAGCAGGGAGGGTCAAATGCCCCTTAGGTAATCCCTCCCTGCACCTCACCTAGCCCCTTTAGTATGCTAATGTTTTGAGCCAAGATCTGCCTGGGAATGCCCTTTATAGGGTAGAGAAGGGGTTTCTGAGATGGGCATGTCTCTGTACCAAAGACTAATACTAATGCCAGTTAAATATTTCTCCAAGCCTTCACAAGTCTCTTCTACTTCATTGTAGTTTTATATTTTAGTTGCCTTTGAGTATATCAGGGGAGCCATGCTTGTTTGCTTGGAAGCAAACAGCATTTCTCTCTGATCTAATTACAAGGTGTCCTACATGGCCAGGCTAATATGCTGGTAAGATCTAGCTAGTCCCACGATGATTGTGGTAGCATGGGAGAATATTTATACCAGCTAGTACAGCATACATGGTCGGATAAACTGCCACATTTAGACTACCCCCTTATCTACGAAGTGATTTTCAGGAGGCAATCCAGAGCAGATGCAGCGGCCCTTAGGAGTGCTGCAACTGGCGGTCTCTGCAGAAATAGATGGTGAACAAGAAAAATTAACCTTAATTACATGAAGTATGTTTCCATCCTCCAAGTCATAGATTATCAATTTTTTTCTGATTACTGACATTTACAATCTGTGATTAATTAAAAGGTCATCATTTAGAGTGATTTCTTAAGTCAAATATTTTCTTTTTATCCAAAGTGTAATGGGTGGTACTTTTCAGTCCAGTGCAAAAGCTTTGATAGTTTTTCAAAAATATTTTGCCTTTAGTAACTAACGACGCTTATAGACTCTTCAGGGCTTAAAGGGGAAGAGTAGATTTCTCACCTGTTTAAAATTGTAAACTGTAAAACTGATTTCCTGAAACCCTGACCAACTTCCTAGTGCTCAGTTAAAAATAATATGGTCCAGTGCCATAGTATTATAACTTGAAAAGGCACATAATATAATTGCAATCTCGGTGCTCAGTTAAATATTCTGGATTTTCCAAATTAATATTTCTTCATTCTACAATATAAACAAACCAGTAGGGGACTTACAAGATTGTATGGTAATATAATATAGTCTTGTCTTAGAGTAGCTCTTTCTTTATATTTGGATAGTTCCGAGCATGTATCTCCGAAGTTGCAGTGATTTTCAGTCATAAAAGACTCCTTAACCACTCCTTCCACTCCATCTCTTCCTTCTATCTGGTAATTTATTCATGATAACTCAGACATGAAATTAACCTTAGTGCCAAATGGTAAAAGACTCTGGTAGAGGGAGGGAGAAGTGATTATCACATACTTAGGGGCCGGAGCGATAGCCCAGCGGGTAGGGCATTTGCCTTACACGCGGCCTGCCTCTGCCGCCAGGTTCGATCCCGGCATCCCATATGGTCGCCCGAGCACCGCCAGGAGTAATTCCTGAGTGCAGAGCCAGGAGTAACATACTTTAGAGATATGGAGCTAATCTCATGAAATTCCATAACATTCTAAGCCAATGATGAGACGTAAAAATATAAAAATTAAAAAGGGAAAAGACATTTTAAAACTTGCTAAAAATCCTAGAATGTAGTATTTAACTTACTGAAAATAAAATATCTATCCTATGACACTTTTCTTCTTATCTTCTTATATATATTTTGGCATATTTTATTGTGATATAAAATATGTATAAAACCTTTCAGTTGGGCATATTTTATTTGTATATAATATTGTGAGATTTAGACATTTTATTATGAAGAATATTGACTAATTTATGACCTTATGTCATCAGTTTAGTTCTCATCCACACTGACCTCTGTAGATTTTTGAAAGTGCTTATGGGCACATAGGTAACCAATATATAAAAGTTTGGTGAATTTTCATAATCATTACGCTTTCTGGACAAATGCACATGATTCAGAGTGCAACATTCTTATCCCTTTGGCAAAGAGAGCCTTGTTGAAACTGGCATCAGTGTACGTCCGGGAGGCCCTTCTCCCTTCAGGGCAGAATTTCTGTATCTCTTTGAGTACAGGACATGCACTATTCTTGAAACCCACTGTGGATGCGCTTTGTAGATGTTAATGGTATATTCCTGACTCAAGACCGCATTGATGGAGGAGTGGCCCCTAGTTTCCCTACAAACGCCCCTACACACACACACACCCTGCCTCTATGACAGACATTTTTCTTCTATCGTATTTTGTATATTGTGGAAAATAACCTTTTTTTAAAGACAATTATATCCCATTATAAATAAATATCATAGTATGCAGTATAGTGGATATTTGCATTTGTTATGGAAAAATTAGCATATGTGAGGGAGAAAATAATGTAACAAATGTTCTAGGCATTATAAACCAAAGAAAATGTCTACAGGCAGGTTTATGTAAACACAGAAGTCAGAATATAAAATGCTATTGCTGTGATGCTGTGATAAAATTTGTTTCTCACACGGAAAAGAAATGGCAATGACAGTTATATTTTCCCCAAAGCACTTTTTAAAATATTTTATTCATTTGAATCAATACTTAGTGAGGGGGCTGTTAGAAATATAAATAGAAACAGACATAAAAATAGAAATGGAAAGCAGTAAAGACCTTCGACATAACATCTGAGTTCAGGAATTTTTTTGGTGCAAATTATATAAACCTAAGTTAATTAGCACAGAAAATAGATGAAGTGAACAATATTCTTATCTAAGTCCACTGATCCAGTATAGTTAGAAATCTGCAGTTAGAAAATCAGCTTCTATTCCTCTAATTGGAAAAAAAGAATCTCACTCTCAGATGGGTGGTGCGTGCTCATGGCACCCAGATGTGTGTGTGTGTGTGTGTGTGTGCAAGTGTGTATGTGTGTGCTTTTTGAGCTTTGCTTATCCTGAATCTACAGTGTAAATCTGCCTGCCCCTTCTTTATTCATAGTTTGAGATAATAACTTCTCTGGTAACTAAAAAGGAGGCCCTGGTTGGCAAATGCCAATCCTAGGCTCAACCAGGTTATTAGTTGGCTGAATTCTCACCCCAGCAAGGTTATGATCCTGGAAGTTGCTGTGAACATTTCTTCTCCCCTTGGAATGTGATTCTTAGCTGTGTCCTTTGTGATTATTGATTCACTTTTCACAGCCAGGGATGGTCATTCATTTCCCAGTTTATCCTTTTAGCAACATTCCATGCAAAAATCTGTGTTCAATTTATTTTCTCTGCATTTGGAGATGAAGGGAGTTCTCTCACTTTACTCCCCTCATCTTGGTTGGGTATCAATTACTTTTTATGAGATTTGTTCAGGGACTTTAGGAAGTACTGGGCTATCTTCAGTTTTGTTAGAGCTAACTTACTATTTATTTATTTATTTATTTATTTATTTATTACTTTTTTGGGTCACACCCAGCGATGCTCAGGGGTTTCTCCCTGGCTCTGCACTCAGGAATTACACCTGGCGGTGCTCGGAGGACCATATGGGATGCGGGGATTGAACCCAGGCCGGCATGGGCGGCCGCGGGCTAAGGCAATTGCCCTACCCGGCTGGGCTATCGCTCCAGCCCCTAACTTACTTTTTTAAAAATAGGATTTAATACTGATGTTATTAGTCAGTACAGAGAAGTTCATTTTCAAACCTTGGATTTCTTAAAGCTTTTCTAATATAAAATCATACAATTAAATTATGATATCATGAAATTGATTAAGATATCATGCATATATTTTTTTAAGCATTTTATTATACCACTGTGAGATATACAAATAAAAAATATATACAATTAAAAAAGTTCATATTTGGGTTTTGGTCATACAGTGTTCCAGCACCCGTCCCTCCACCAGTGCCCATCTCCCACCACCAACGTCCCCGATTCCCTCCCCCTTCCCCAGCCCCTCCATGCCAGGTTCTTTATTTCTTTTTCCTCTCTCTCTCTTTCTCTTTTCCTTCCCTTCCAGACTATGGATTACAGAATATCATGCATATTTTATGGATATCATATGAATATTACATGCAAAAAAGATTTAAAATCTTTTATTTCTGTTGTTTGACTATTTTTATTTATTTAGTTCTATTTGACTCATACATATGCAGGCATTCTAAAAGGGGCAATTCATAATGATAAAGTGATAAAGCAATTTTCTTTTTAGCTCACCATTTCCTTGGTGAATTTAAGACCAAATACTCATGGGGATGGAAAGATAGTACAATTACTGAGACCCTTGACTTGCATGCACCCAAGCTGAGTTAGATCCCGAGAAACATATATGGTTCGCCTAGTGCCATCAGGAATGATCCTGGAATACTAAACCAGGAGTAAGTGCCAAGAACACCTTGATATGTCCCCCCCAAAAAAAACCCAACAAGATAAACAAAGACCATCTTAAAATGGCACATATCAAATAGTCTGCAAATAACCACTATTGACAGGGTTGTGGTGAGAAAGAAACACTCATACAGTATTGATAGGATAGTCATCTGATACAGCCTCTATGGTGGAAAGCAATGTGGAAATCTATCAAACAAATGGTAATAGAAAAACTATATAACTAAGCAAACTGCTCCAGTTTTGAGGTGACTACACGTTTTGAGGTGATTCCACCCACACGGCAGAGCCTGGCAAGCTACCCATGTCATATTTGATATGCCAAATACCAGTAACAGTTATAGACCTCATTCCCATGACTTAATGGAATGGTTTGAGGCTCTTTATGTTCCTGAAGTGGGCAGATGCCCTTGGGCTATCTCGCATGTGACAGGACATATTGAGATGTTACTGGTGCCCGCACGAGTAATCGATGATCTACGGGAAGTCAAGTGATCGAAGTGATCAAGTAACCACCTCTTAGCATCTATCCCCCAAACAAAACCCAGTAATTTGAAAGGATATATGCAGTCTTTGTTTATTGCTACACTTAATATAATAGCCAAGATACGGAAATAACCCAAATGCCCATCTACAGATGAATGGATCAAGAAGTTGTGGAATATACATATAATGGAATACTACACATCTCTAAGAAAGAACAAAAATCATGCAATATTCAGTACTGTGAATGGAACTAGTGAAAATCATGCTGATTTCGGTCAGTCAGAAAAGAAAAATATGTAAACAATGATCTTACTCATCAGTGGGACAGATTAAAGATATATAGCAAGGTAGAAACGGAGGGGTCAAAGGCAATGCAATGGGAGAACTGATAGACACAGTTAAATTGGGGGCATTTAAAAGGAAGAATTGAATTCTTGTGGGAGGGAAGTGTATTCACTGGTGATGGGTGTGATGTTTGAATTGTGTTCCTGGGGAAAAAAAACCCAGCAACAGTATAGTAAATCACAGAAACTAATTCAACATAAAATGAATAAAGAAATGAAGAATTAGGGGCCATACTTATGGTACAGCTGGTAGGGTGCTTGCCTTGCACATAGCCAATGCAGGTTCAATCCATGGCACCCCAGATGGTCCCTCTGCCCACCAGGAGTGATCCCTGAGCATAGTTGGATATGACACCAGAACCTAAATATAGATTTACATATGTGAGAATAAATTTGACCATTAAAATGATAAAATATTGCTGAAAAATTAATGAACAAGACAAATAAATGTAATTCTGCTCTGCTTGAGTGATGAAAAAATTGTCACTATCACTATCACTATCTTCCCGTTTATCATCTATTTGCTAGGCGGGTACCAGTAATATCTCCATATGTCCTGTCTCATGCTAGTAGAACCCAAAGGCATCCACTTGCTCCAGGAACATAAAGAGCCTCAAACCATTATATTAGGTCATGGGAATGACCTAATATAAATGTTACTGGTATTTGGCATATCAAATAAGACACGAGCCGCTTGCCAGGCTTGCCGTGTGGATGGCATACTCTCGTAGTCACCTCTAAATAAAGCATTTATTGATGAACCGTGCGGCCGCTAGCAGCTGTGTGAGCTGGGCTGTGATAGTCTGGTCTGCTGGGTGGAGTTTAACGAGAGGGAAGTCCGGATATGGAAAATGGTGGCCTCCATGGAGTAGGGGGTCATCTGGCTAGTTGTGAGGCTCTGCTGGGGTGGCAGGCCAGGGCTAGAATCCGCCATGCCTCCCGGACGCCTCATGAGTGGCTGGGCACAGGGGAGATAGATAGGGGCCAGAGCGATAGCACAGTGGGGAGGGGAGTTTGCCTTGCTTGCGGCTGACCTGGGTTCGATCCCTGACATCCCATATGGTCCCGACACTGCCAGGAGTATTTCCTGAGTGCAGAGCCAGGGGAGGAACCCCTGAGCAGTTCTGGGTGTGACCCAAAAAGCAAAAAAAAAAAAAAAAGGAAAAAATTGTTTATGTGAAAATACTATCCAAACTGATCTACAGATTCAATTTTTATCAAAATTCCAATAGCACATTTTACAGAAATTGAAAAGATAATCTTAAAATTCACATGGAATTACAATTGACACTAAACAGTAAAAATTGAAGATAACAAATTTGGATTATTCAAAATTTCTTATTTTAAAATACTGCAGTGGGGCCAGAGCGATAGTACAGGGGGTAGGGTGTTTGCCTTGCACGCTGTCAACCTGGAGTTCAATCCCTGGCATCCCATATGGTCTCCAGAGCACTGCCAGGAGTAATTAGTTCCCTGAATACAGAGCCAGGAATATCCACTGAGCATTACTGGGTATGACCCAAAAATACAAAAAAAAAAAAAAAAAAAAAAAAGAAAGAAAAAGAAAAAGAAAATACTGAGATGATACAATAATCAATGAAATATACTTAGAGAGCAATACTTTAATAAAGTCAGTCAGGAATAAGGCTTTACATGTAGCTCAATGCCTTTCGAGTACAGATATAAACCCATAGATGTGTGGTCAATCTATTTTTAAGTAGGGTGGGAAATAATTCTATTTTTGAGCCACTACTGCTTTTATAGCTGTATATTCATTTATGCAAAATGGAGAAGTAATCCTATATAATTCCATATAGTAAATAAAACACACCAAATGGATCAAAGACATAAATTTAGAACACAAAACTATAAAACTCATAGAAGAAATGTAGGGGGGTAAATTTTATGACATTGAATTTCATAATGAATTCTTAAATAAGATCAAAATAGTAAGACACAAAGAATACAGAATTGAACTTCATTAAAATTTCAATATTTTTGCCCAAAAAATATTATCAAGAAAGAAAAAGACAAGCTACAGACTGGTACAAAATATTTCCAAATCACATATCTGATAAAAAGTCTAGTATCTATGAAGAACTCTTTTTGTTGTGTGTGGTTCAGGGATAATATATGGGGCCTTACACGTAAGATGTGTATGACTGACTCAATGAATTATATTCCTAGACCAAAAATATCTATTCAAATCTTTTTTTCATTTAAAATTTTTGTGCTACTGGAGATGGAACATATCGCTTATGCAGGAAAGGTAAACTATTTACAGTTCACTCACCTCTTGTTATTTACACCTACATATTATCTACAGTTCAGTGTTAAATCTTTCTTTTGATCACCTCATTCCTATCGCATTGGGAACTCAGTGTTTGTCTAAGTCCAAGGTTTCTGTTTTAACTGTTGTTTGATTCTCTTTTATTCCTTGCTTGTTTTCTATATATACCATATATGTGTGTTATGTTTCAATATTTTTTATTTTCATTTTGATTTATTTCACATCCATTTTGTTGAAAAAATTAAGTTTAAAATTTTTATGATTTACTAATATTGTATCGTGTGTATATGTACCACAGTTACTTTAGATACTGATCTGTTGCTGGGAATTTTTTGTTATTTCCATATTGTGACTATTACAAATAATATTTCAATAAGAAAATGTTTTAAGTAGTTTTGTGCTCTCTTTTATAGGTATCCAGGAGTAAAACTACTAGATCATGTGTTTAATCCACATTGAGTATTTTTGAGAAATATCCATATTGTATTTTCACAGAAGTTGAATGAATTTACTTTTACCCCTAAATTTATAAGGAATTTCTTTCTTACCAAAACTTGCTTCTCGAATTTATAATATATATATATATCATAAATTCCAAAAAAATATATATCAATATCAAGAATAGGCAAAAACATGGTATATACGCCATGTTTTGCCTATCCTGGATATTGGTACTATATTTTTTATATCACCCAAATAAATAGTCATTCTATATCTGTCCTTTTCCTTCAAGCTAATTTCACTCAACATGATCCCTCTGCATGTCCATCCATTTACAGGCAAATTTCATAACTTCGTTTTTCCTAACAGCTGCATAGTATTCTATTGTGAAGATGCACCAAAGTTTCTTTTTCCAGTTATCTGTTCCCTGGCACTCTGGCTGTTTCCAGATTCTGGCTATTGTGAATAGTGCTGCAATGAAAATAAAAGTGTAGATGGTGTTTCTGCTGTGTGTTTTTGGATTCTCAGAGTATATTCCCAGGAGTGGTATGGCTGGGTAGAAATGGGAGCTCACTTTCTAGCTTTTGGAGGAAAGTTCATACTGTTTTCCAAAAAGGCTGTATCACTTGTATTCCCATTGTTCATTGATTTGCTCTAATGGGCATTAGTAACGTCTTCATTTGTTGGAAATGAGATCCAACAAATTGGATTGTTACTGTTTTTGGCATGTCAAATACACCACAGGTAGCTTGCCAGGCTCTGCTGTGGTTCTGAGTTCATCCCAGGGGACCCAGTCTTTTTCTATGTCAGACCATCAACCACCCAGGGCCCCGGGGCAGAGCCTGTGTGTAGACAAGCCTGTGTCTTGTCTCCCACAACTGCCGATACAGCTAGGCACTGCAGCCACACCTGTAACACCGAGGGGCAGACAAAAAAGTTGTACCAGTCAACATTCCCACCAACAATGGATGAGAGCCCCTTTCTCCCCGTCCATGCCAGCACCAGTTGTTCTTGCTTTTCTTGATGTGCTTCACACCACAAATTTAGTCTCTGTGGTGTGAGATGATACCTCATTGTTGTTTTTATTGGCATCTCCTGATGACTAATGATGAAGTGAACTTTTCCCTATGCCTTTGGTCATTCGAATTTCTTCTTTTGAGTTTCTGTTCATTTCCTTCTCCCCATTTTTTTGATAGGGTTGGCTCTTTTCTTCTTGTGAAGTTATACCAGTGCTTTATAAATCATGGATATTAACCCTTTATCAGATGGGTATTGGGTGAATATTCTTTCCCACTCTGTGGACTATCTTTTGTATCTTGTTCACTGTTTCTTTTGAGGTGAAGATTTTTAGTTTCATATAATCCCGTATGTTGATCTTTGATTCCAATTGCTTTGTTAGTGGTGTTTTCATCTTTGAACTTGCCTTTTAGCTTCAATGACATAGAGGATTTTCCCCCTATGTTTTCTTCAATGTATTTTATGGATTTAGGTCTGATATTGAGATCTTTGATCAATTTTGATTTGACTTTTGTGCATGGTGTTAGAGAAAGGTCCAAATTCACTTTATTTTTTGCTTTTTTATGGATCACACCTAGCAATGCTCAGGGGTTACTCCTGGCTATTCACTCAGAAACTACTCCTGGCGGTGCTCAGGGGACCATATGGGATGCCGGGGATCGAACCCGGATTGGCTGCATGCAAGAAAAATGCCCTACCCTCTGTGCTATCGCTCCGGCACTCCAAATTCACTTTTTATACGTAGTTGCTCAGTTTTCCCAGCACTGTTGCAGGGCACCTAAAAGCCTAAAAGCCTCTGCATCTGCCCTGGATTGCCTCCTGCAAATCACTTCTTAGATAAGGGGGTAGTTTAAATGTGGCAGTTTATCTGACCATGTATGTATTCTGTACTGGCTGGTATAAATATTCTCTCATGCTACCACAATCATCGTGGGACTAGCTAGATCTTACCAGCATATTTGCCTGGCCACGTTGGATCTCTAAGTAATTAGACCAGAGAGAAATGCTGTTTGCCTCCAAGCAATCAAGCAAACATACCTCGCTGATAACTCAAAGGTAACTAAAATACAAAACTACCGTGAAGTAGACGAGACTCTTGTGAAGGCTTGGAGAAATATTTAACTGGCATTAGTATTAATCTTTGGTACAGAGACATGCCATCTCAGAAACCCCCTTCTCTACCCTATAAAGGCATTTCCAGGCAGATCTTGGCTCAAAATATTATCATATAATATGGCCTAGGTGAGGTGCTGGAAGAAATTACCTAAGGCCATTTGACCCTTACTGCTTCCCATAATAGTGGGAGGTCTGAGTTGCAGGCCTGCAAAAACCAGCCTGCTTCCTCTCTCTCTCTCTCTCTCTTTCTCTCTCTCTCTCTTTGGGCTCTCTCTTTGTGAGCTCACACCCTTCTTGGGAATCTTGTCTTTGTCTCCTCTCTCAGGGCCTTTACATGTGGTGGCCGCCATCTTGGCCTACATGTGGCTGGGGTTTTAGCCGGGAATCCTAAGCACCGGTTTTTTCCTATTGCTGATTTGTTGCCTGAACCTGTGATAAGTAAAGCCCCTTTTAAAACTGCATCGGATTCCTTAGTGTTCATCCATTCCCCACCGGCTTCGGAGGTAGAAGGGAACTCGCCTCCTGGCACTGTTGGGACCCCGGTGGCATCCCGACACAGCCCACTTTTTGAAGAGGCTTTCCCCTGAACCATTCCGTATTTTTCTCCTTTATCAAAGATTAAATTATCATGAGGATGGGTGTCACAGTGTTTAGCTCTATTGCATAGGTCTACAGGTCTGTTTTTACTCCAATATTATGCTGTTTTAATCGCTATTGCTTTGTAGTACAGTTTGAAGTTGAGAATGGTTATGCCTCCCATCTTCTTTTTCCCAAGGATTGCTTTAGCTATTTGTGGGCATTTATTATTCCATGCAAATTTCAGGAGTATTTGGTCAATTTCTTTGAAGAACATAATGGATATCTTTATAGGAACTGCATTGAATCTGTATAAAGCTCTAGGGAATATTACCATTTTGATAATGTTAATTCTCCCAATCCATGTGCAGGGAATGTGTCCATTTCCTCATTTCCTCTTTTATTTCTTGAAGCAGCATTTTGTAGTTTTCTTTTTTACTGGTTCTTTACATTCTTAGTTAAACTAATTTGTAGGTCTTTGATTTTCTGTTAGTGCCCTCAATAAAATGCTTTTTATTGTCAAAAATAGAATTGCTATAGAAATGTATTTATCAATACGTGATGCTATTAACTTAGAAACTAAAATATAAATAAAGCTAGAAGAGATAGAGAAGAAAAGTTCCTGCCATAGAAGTAGGCTGAGGTGGTTGAATGGGAGTGTGAAGGCAGGAGGGTAACTAGAGACATTGGTTGTGGAAAATGTATATCTGTAAAGGGAAGGGTGTTGGAATATTGTTGGACTGAAAACCCAATCATGAACAACTTTCTGTTTCTCATGGTGATTCAAATACAAAACAAATTCATTAATGTATTCAATAAAAATAAAGCTCGAAATTAAATAATGTCATTTAATAACTATTGGGTAAATGAGAAATAAAAATAATGGAAGCATGAACGAAAGCATATGCTTTCATAATGATTGGAATACAATAGAAACAGACTATACTAAGAGAAGTTTATGTCAAAACAGGATTGCACAAGAAATCAAGAATAATCTTAAACAGTGAAGCCCCATAGGTAATGGTGCTAGAAGGTGATAATTAAGGCTAAAATCACTAGAAGGAAAGAAATAATGAACCATATGGGGATAAATGATATAATTTTAAAAGTACAATACTAAAGATAAATGAAACCAAGAGCTGATTATTTAAAATAGTAAAAATAATTGCCAAACCATTAGTTAGGTAAAAATGAGAAAACCTTAATAAATAGAATAAGAAATGATGGAGTATTTATAATTATACAGCATAAATTCAGATGATTTTAGGAGGCTAAAATGAATGAATTTATTCCATGAGGTCAGAGAAACAGGGAATAAATTGACAGGTGCTTAGACTCTTACAGTCTTCCAAGCTAATGCAGGAGGAAATAGAAAACCTAAGCTGAGTAATTAAGAACAAATAAATTATAACAGTAATTGAACTCTCCCCCAAAACATATGTTCAGCACAAAAGGTTCCACTGTTGCGTCCTGCCAAACCTTCAAGATAATTGAACAAAAATGGAATCATCTCAAAGACAATTTATAAGGCCATCATTACCCTGATATCAAAAAGCAGACAGGATTATCACTCAAAAAAATCACATGCCAACTTTGCATACCAATATAGCTAATAAACATAGACATTAAGATCCTAAACAAAATCTTCCAGACCAAATTTGAAAATGTCCTTTCCATTCAACATTTTGTATATATTTTGCCCCTCTGTTCTGGCCTGTACAATTTCTGCGGAATAATCTAATGACAGTTTTATGAGTTTTCTTATATGACACACTTTGCTTTTGCTTATTCTGCCTTTAGGATTCTATTTGTTTTTGACTTTTTTGCCATTTAAATTATAATATGTTTTCTACCTCTTTGGATTCACTTTGTTTGGAATTTTTTCAACATTACTGGATTTGGATGTCTAATTTTACTCTGTGCTTGGGGTGTTCTTATACTATCTTACTTTTTTCCTATTTTTTTTTAAATTCTCAGAAGCAAGAAATAAACACTGGGCTTCACAAACATGTAGTTTTTTGCTCTATTGAGCTAAATACAAGCTTGACTATTATTTCTTCAAATATTTATTTTTTCCTCAGTCTCTCTCACTTTCTTCTCATTCTGTAACCCATTGATATCCCTTTTCAATGTTATCCCATATAGTTTTATGTTATTTTGTCTTTTTATTCTTTATTCTTTCTGATAGCCTTTTTTGGATAGTTTTCAGAAGCTTATCTTAAATCTTGATAATTCAATTTTCAGTTTCTTCCATTCAATTGTTGAGTCTCTT
Source organism: Cryptotis parvus (assembly GCA_021461705.1). Taxonomy (NCBI): domain Eukaryota; kingdom Metazoa; phylum Chordata; class Mammalia; order Eulipotyphla; family Soricidae; genus Cryptotis; species Cryptotis parvus. The sequence goes on from JAJIBD010036781.1 coordinate 16,383, forward strand.
GTATTTTTTTAGTATAGATACTTTTTTTTTGCTCACTTTTTTCTTTACTTAGTTCTGTTTATGTTAGGATTTTAATATGTTTTTGCTCATATTTTAATCTGTTATTAATTCCTATTTATTTGCTTTCAGTTAACATCATTAGGACTGTGGCTTTGAAATCTTTACGCTACTTCATAGCTCTTGCAAGAGGAGCTCTTTCTTGGATGCTGTCTTTATCCGTCAGTACAGGCAAGATTTTCCTCCTTTATACTATGTTTAGTGCTTCTTGGGAAGCAAGCTCAAGGGCTTGGAGAATATATCTTTGAGTATTCCTGGGTGGTAGCAAGAAAGTTCACAGCCATACATATCTGGTTCTAGTTTTTTGTTCTAAGTTCAAATGGACTATACCACGGGTGCCGGAGCGATAGCCCAGCGGGTAGGGGCGTTTGCCCCGCACGCTGGCCTGCCTGTGCCGGCCTGGGTTCGATCCCCGGCATCCCATATGGTCCCCCGAGCACCGCCAGGAGTAATTCCTGAGTGCAGAGCCAGGAGTAACCCCTGAGCATCGCCGGGTGTGACCCCCAAAAAAAAGCAAAAAAAAATGGACCATACTACAAACAGGGAATTCATAGTATTCATCTAGGGTTGTGGCACCTAGTCATTCATACTCAGTCCTAGTTGTGTGTTCAAGAAGGCCAATATTTGACACCTACTAGGCTACTGTAGCTGTGAAGATGGTTGGGGGAATAAATCTTTCATGTTTAAGAAGAAAATGGCGCCTTTGGATACTAAACGGGGGCTCTGGTGACAAACCTTTAGTGTTTAAGAGGTAAATGGAGTGTCTAGAGCCTAAACCTCAGCCTCTACTATCTGGTGACTAAACATATACTTCAGGAAGCATAGTCTGCTCCTGGCTAGAGCAAATCAAGTGAGACTATCAGGTCACCTGATAGTTAACCTCTTCCTGGTCAACGGGTCATATTCAGGGATATCTTAAGGTTCTTTTGTATGTAATAGATTCTGATTTGGCTTTATTGCTAGCAGAGGCTGGAACTGTTATCTGTCATGGGAAGCACTATTAATAATTATCTTTCTTTCTCTAGCTATTTCAGCTGTTTGCTGGGGGGTGAATGACAATATCCTTAGAATTTTTTTCTCAGGATATGTTACTATGAATAATGATATCTATATGGTATTTGTTATAACTGCTCTCAGAAAAGTTGCAAGAGATCAGTGAGGTGGTATCTACCTATAGCTTTAACTTCTATGTACGCACCATCCAGTGTTAAAGTATAGAAGCATGGAGATTTTGTGCTTAGTGTTTCTCACATTGGATATCTCTTCCAGATTGCAGCTACATAGGAGTTAAATTTTCTTTTGATTTTGGTGACAACTGTGTTACTTATATCTTGGTGCTCATGAATAACTCCTGGTAGGGTTTGAGGAAGCACATAAGGTGTAGGGGATTGAACCTGGGTTAGAAATATTTAAAAAATGCTTACCCACTGTACTATCTCTTTGGTCCCAAAGGAAAGGAGTTTCTTTCTAAGTAAGTCTGTCCTGTGTCTTTTTAATCTAATGTTTTGGTTTTATCTTTTGTGTAAAAATGTTTATGAAGTTCTAAGGCGAATTTTTCTGTATATTAATCTAGGTTTTAGTGCAGATTTCATGTTATTGTGGGATGAGATAAAATCTGATTAAAC
>JAJIBD010036782.1:0-16524 GCA_021461705.1 Cryptotis parvus
GTGAGATACTAAGATGTATATCCCCTAATTTATTTCTAGTTGCCCTTCATAGCTAGTGATACACTGAGTTATCGGATTGTCTAGTGTTTTTTTAAAGTTTCTTTTTGGGCCTCACCTAGCAGTGCTTTCAGGATGACTTTAGCGGGGGTTTGGGGGGATCATTGCTGTGGTCCTGAGACTGAGCCCCTTGGCCAGATGTGTACAAGGAAACAGCATTTCTCACTGTACTATTTCCTGGGAGCTGCGGAATTCGCTTTTTAGCACACACACTGACCAGTTCTAAAATACACAGCACTCTAGCCTTCTTCACACTCAGTCGTTGAGGAAATAATTTTAATTACAAAATCCTCTGAAAACCAATTGATTGCTTTTCCTTCATTGCTTTACTGTCAGGGATTTTTAAAATGCCAGGAAAAAGTTGATGAAAAAATGAACTTATTTGCATCAGGTTTTATTTATTTATTTATTTATTTATTTAATGTATTTATTTTTTGCTTTTGGGTCACACCCAGCAATGCTCAGGGGTTACTCCTGGCTCTGCACTCAGGAATCACTCCTGGCGGTGCTCGGGGGACCATATGGGATGCCGGGGATCGAACCGGGCGGCCGGGAAACCGGCCGCCGCTGCAAGGCAAACGCTCTACCCGCTGGGCTATCGCTCCGCCCCAGGTTTTATTTTTTTAAAAAGCTTAATGATGTAAATAAATTGATTTTTTTTTTAGGTTTCTAAAATTTGATTTTTTGTTTCAGTTTAGGCTGCATGTGATTTAAGTGTAAAATTTGAGCAGGCATATAGAAATCAATTTACTCTATTAATATTTAAAGTTTTTTATAAGCTTGTATACACAACAGTATCCAATTACTAAAATGGCAGTTGTATTCCTTTAGCAATATAAGCTGTATTTTTTCTGGTTTGTGCATTATATCTGGTGGTGCTCAGGTTTTAGTCCTGGCTCAGAGGAATATAATGGACTAGATTTATCACATTCATGATAAACCCTTTGTAGCAAGTACTATGCCTCCAGCCTATTTTGAAGCTAATTTCTCATATATGTTGGCTTCTCTTTTTTTGTACTTAAAATCTCCCAGAAACAATATTTTGAAAATATGTCAGATTGGTTTTAGCTTGCACTAAACAGCATATATACATGTGTAAGGTATATATACGCACACATCATTATACATAATGGGGATTTTTTCATTAAAAATAGACCACTTAGATTGACATGGACTTTTGGACATGTGATCCTCATAATCTTCTCCAGTTACAGCTCCCTATAATGTTATAGAAAAGAGAAAATTAAACTTATAGGTTATTAGGCTTGTCGGTTCTAAAGAAGTGCTAGGCCAGGTTACTTTTCAAAAATCAGAATTCAAGTATGATCATTTTATACTTGGAAAAGTCGCAAAGCAATGGTAAAATGGGGAGAAATGAATATATCCTTCTTGAATGAAAGTCTAAGATGAAAGAACTTACATTGTGAAAGGGAAAAATCCTCCCTAAAACACAAAAAAACATCATGTTATATATTTTTATCGCAAACTATATCAAAACTCCTTAAGTGCATTTTTCATCTAATGACATTTTCTTAATCTATTGGATGTTTTTAAACATGCTTTTGGAAAAGTTAAGTATTTTATATTTATAATGTTTGCCATTCAGACAAAGGCTATAAAATAGGACCATTCCTTAAAGGAGTGAATCTTGAGAGAAAATGCAGGTTGGAGAATACCAAGACAGAAAACCACTCCTCTGTGTTAAACCCAAGGCTTCTCAAAAATCAAACCAAAGATTTCTAACATAAAGAGATACAGGTTCAGCCCTGGACTTCTTCCCAGACACATGCAAATTCGGAAGTTTTTTTAAAGCTTAGAGTAACAGTATCAGGTATGTTTCAATATCCACAGTTCTCTAAAAAAAAAAAAAATGAAGAAAAAAACATGTTCAGGAGAACAGGGGTTAAGGTATTCTATACAAGCAAATCTCCCCCATTACATCCCTAGGTGTGGGCCCCCAAAAACCAAAAAAAAAATACCAATATTTTAGTGAAAATGGATTTTGAGCTTCATTTGCAGTGGTCGACACTCCACACTTTCAACCTGCCGATCTCTACGTTAAACTACTGAGAGTGGATTTAATTTCCTTAGGGACGAATGATGATGAAAGCTAAAAATCAACAGCCTCCCAAAGAGTTCTCCTTAAGCTCTCTCTGGCGCTGTCAGTGGAGGGCCTATGTTGACTTTACTGTGCATCGTTCTCTAACCGTGGCCTGCTTGCTTTGCTAGAATCGTTTGTTACTCTGCCATGAATCTTCAATAGTGATTGTTATTGATTCGGACAATAACTCTTTGCTAGCTTTTGGGAATTGACTTTTATAACGTAATTGTTTTGCTATCATGTGATTCTTAACACAAAATATTATAATTCTGTGTCTTTTTCTTTTTTGGTTTGCTTGACTGGAATTCCCTTCTGCTTGGATTGCCACAGGTGACCCTGAAGTATCTTCTTGTAGTCTTCCCTGGGCTTTTTTATGTAGTGAGTAGCATGGTAATGTTAATCGGAGCAAGGTACATCTCAGGTCAGTTACTCTTTAAATTAGACAGTGGTATTAAGTTAAGCTTTAATGTATTTGTGTATAACTCAGTGCAGATAGTTTTCTGTGTTTTTGTTATGCCTGTGAACGTAAGCACATGGGAAATCAATTAAAAAATCTAATTGGTTAGACACTCTTTGGATTCAATTCGATTAAGCGCCTGTTATCAGCTTAACCCCTGTTTATTTTCAGTAAGTGACAATTTCTAGTTGGGCTACCTTTTGTTGCCCTGTCAGATACAGCAAAAGTCAAAAGTGCTAATACTAACATTGCAGAAAACGACTTTCAGAGTGAAGGATGAAAGTGAAAATGTCAATTCGACATTGTGTTCACAGTGGCTTGGAATTTGCGTATGGTTTGTGTTTCGGCATTTATGAATAATATTTCTAAGTTATTCTGCATAAATATTTCAATTCTGATAAGGTTTTTCCAGAAAAATGTCTAGCAAAATTTCTATATTTTAAAGTAAAACACCTGCCAAAAATGTACATAATCATTTTATTTACACAAACACATTTGTGAGCAGAGTTCTTTAAATGATTATTTGAATTGGCTTGAAATGAAAACAATTATTATTTTGCTCACATTGACTTCAATGAGTATTTAAAATAAAATCTCTTGTATATGAGAATATATTTAAAACCTGTGTTAATTTAAATACGAAATTTTTGAAATATGTCTCTAATTAGCTAGATTTTTAATCGATTAATCACTAATGTGCAAAACAACTTCTTATTCCATATGTTGCCAGGATATACACAAATGTATAAATCTTCATAATTAGAAGTTCTTTACTCTTCCTGAATTAGAAGTGGTAACCTGGAATGAAAATGTACTAGTTAAAAATTGTGTGATACATGGGAACAAGATTTTTTTGTTTAACTCTGACAAGTCTTTGTCCGAAGCTTGGCTTCTGTCGTTTTTAGTGCTAATATCTTGAAGTAAAGAGAACAAAATTATTTTCATCAAAAAGAACATTGAATTATCTCTCAGTAATGATAAAATTTGCATTCCTTGGCAGAAGAATTGAAGACTAAATTACCCTCTTTTCCTGATTTTTTGGACACTACTCAGTAGCTGGCCTCAGTGGCTATTAGTTGCTTGCCCCGACTTGGGGTGCCTACAGTGTTTCTTGGGTTTCTGTAGTGCTGGGAATTAGAAAGCCTGGCCCACGGTAATCTAAGCTTTACTGTTAGCATGTTGGACTATCTCCTCAGCCAGACCTCTTTCTTTATTCTTCATATTTAAGACCGATTTATCCAGACTGTTTGCTTCCCATAAATGTTCCCATGTGCTTTTTCTACCTTACAGAATGACTTCTATGCATAAAGTAGCAGGGTCTGTCTGTTTTGTCTTCTTGGGAATGTCTGGATGAATCCGAAGTATTCTAGAAAAGATGTAATTTGAAGTCTACAAATGATATTTTAAATGCAATTTTACCAAACACTCTATATTTTCCATTAATAAGATTAGTCTTTGTTCCACAAGTGCAGCCATTAATAGAAAGAAAAATCATATGGGGTGTGAAACAATTTTCATTTTTCTTTCATGCTTTCATGCATAACTGGAAGTATCTGCTCTATGGGAAATTTGACATGTGAAAGCATTTCTCTGACACAGGCTACGGAAGTAGCCACATCCTAGACGACATTAATGAATGTGGTTGCCTTTATTTTTATCTCAGTAACATGCTGAGATTTCAAAACAGAATTGCTTGCCTTGGTAAACAATTAACAATGCTACATTTGTCCCAATTTTACAGGTAAAAGCAAGATTTTGAGATAAGCGGGAACTTTGGATTCATTAGAAACCAAGTTTTGAATTTGCTTTTGCTTTTGACTTTTATGTTGTATTGATGTATTTGGTTTTGTCCCCCTTTTAAAAATGCCCGTAAATAGTACCACTCATGGATTCAAAGATGGGGAGCTTTTTTTTATGTAATGGAGAGAGTTCAGCAATTCTATTTCTGTATGTGGTACATTATTCAATAGACTCGGGGTTTTATTTTTAAAAGCCACGTGCTGCATGATCTATCTTCCCAAAGACTTTGTGGCTTGAAATAAAGAAAATGCAGCAGAACAAAAAGTAGTAGAACAACATTTTGGTGTACTTTTTAGCTTTGAGATTGGACCAGCCATTCTGAGATTCACTCTTCCTTTTTACATAATTTCTTGGTCCACTTTTTTCTCTAAGATCTAGACAGAATTCATATCCTGTCCCTCAATCTTTTTTGTCAAAAACACAGTCAAAGACTGAAGGGTCAGGATTTGATTGTCTACACTACACAGAGCAAAGAGCACTTTTCATTTTTTTTTAGAGGCCCTGAAATGCCCTTTCTGTATATCACACACAGCACAAAGCATGTTCACTAAAATTTTTTAAATGAAAATTTAGATCCCACACAGAATAGATATTTTTTGAAGTCTTTTGCCAAATCCGAAAAGTGATAAAAAACAGTTTACAATCTCAGTAATACTGATTTACTGTCTGGATCTGGTGTGAAAGATACTTTTCCTTATTACCATCTTACCTTTTTAGTGGTATTTTTTACTTTTATATTTCCATAAGGTGTCATAGATTGATATCTATGGTATCCCCATTTATAAATTGAGTACAGTTTGCAAGTCTCACCATTACATCATTCTTTTTGGGTCTCACAGGAGCAATACTTTGTCTTTTTTTCTTTTCATTTCTCCTTTTAATATTTCTTTGTATAACTTTTTTATGCACATATTTTTAGCATACTGGGGTAGCCCATTTTTAAATTTAAAAAAATCATTGTTTTCAGCTGGTTTTTTTTTTGGCTGGTCTTAATTACAATCCACTTTGTGCATAAATTTTTTAAGGGAACCACTGTATACATTTTTACAGAGCAATCGTTATCCAGATTATTTGCCAGGAATAACTTTGTAAAGAGCCAATATTTAAGTTTTAACCAAATTTATATGTCATTAAGAGAAAATGTACTTAATGCTTTCTACTGTATTTGTTTTAATAGCTTTTCATTTGTTTTAGCTAAATAGATGCTCTAAAATCCTGGAAGAAACATTGGTGTATATATTGCTTTCAAACACAATCACTGTCCTATATATTTTCCTTTGATATATTTTAGATATATTTGTAATCACCTTTGCATTTACTTACTTGTTACATTATTGGGGAATGTCATAGGGTAAAACAGAAAAAAAAGCTTCAATAGAGAGTGCTCTCTTACAAAATAGGGTTATTGCTGATGAGCACTATCACATCATTTGGGAAGACAATTATGTATTAATTAATGCTATATCATAAACTAAAATCATTTCTCCATTAGAATGCCTTTTAATGAACCACTAATTGATCAATATTTAGTATTCCATGCTATAAAATGACCTAATGTAACTTCTCGATGTTATTTTAAATATTTAAACCTTCTGTTCAAATAAGGACATTGCTTCCTAATTAATTTCATCCGTGCTGAAAATGGGAACATGTAAATTAACAGTATAAGGGGATCCATTTTGTTTGAAATTAGTGGTCACTTCTAAATTATAGAATTTGCTGGGTTTTATTGATGCAGCTGCTACTTTGATGACATGTAGAATGACTCTTGAAATTACAACTTTTGGGGGGGGGAATGTTATTTTAGAGACATTGTTTCTGCAAAGATGGGGTTGAATTGTAAATAATTGTGAATCTCACTATTCAAATAAGTTTTTAGATTATAATTTTCTATAAATCACAATATTTATAAATGTTTGAAATTGTTACATGTTGCTATTTAATTGTAAATTTACTTAAAATAAATTGACCCCTTATTCGTTACCTTGCATTTCTTATTTATAGGCTAGAACTTAGAGGAAATTTAACTAAGGAAATGGTATAAGGTACAAACATATTTTATCATGTACACTCTGAAGAGTTAATCAGTGCCAAAGTTGTCATTTTGGGAATAATGAACATCTAAATCATCTATCTAAAATATTTCATTTTCCTCCCATCTCAACAATTAGAATGCATTGCAAAATTAACAACCATTTTCCTTTAAACCCGCAGAGATATAGCTCCCTATTTCATTCTACACTTTCTTTTGAATTGATAGGCTCAAAATCATTGTTCTCCCATCGGTAGCTAGAACCAAGGTCAAGAAAAAAAAACTACATGTAATAATATACATGATGAGTTTGGACATACATTGGATCTCATGATAATATCCCGAGTAAAGGTAATGAACATATCCATAACCTCCCAACGTGGGATTGAGAAGCAATCAGTATAGCTCATGCTGGAGGCTCAAGGTGATCCCTGGTACCATAGTTCCCGAGCCTGCCCCATACCTCCACGCGCCACTGACACCATTAGGAACCATCCTCAGCACAGAGCCAGAGAAATCCTGAGCAACGCAATCTGGTGCGTGGCCCAAGAATGACAATAACAATGTTGAAGTACAGAATGTTAGCTCTATGCACTGTGTTGCAATAGCAGATAAATTGTTCATCCTGTATGGGTAGAACTTGATTCCTGTTGAAAATATCCTATTCTTCCCCAATCCCTGCTGACCAACGCTTTTATGAGTGCCCTATAGATTCTATGTATGAGTGAAGTCACGCAGTAGTTTTCTGTAATATAGTTATTTTATTTTACATCATCATTCAAGGTCCACTCACTACTGTCAAAAGTGGTAGGATTCACATTTTATTATTTTCATTATAGTTTAGGTGTTATGGCTACTGAGTATTAGTTTACAGTGTTGATGCATGAAGCTGCAATTCATCACCAAAAGTGCCCAGGACTCTCCATTATCCTACCCTGGTCTGATCTCTCTATTTCCCCAATATTTTTCAATCGCTTATAATCAAAGGCCAAGGGTCAGTCATTATTTGATTCTGTATTCCCTTGTTTTGATTCATTGTTGTCCACCACTGAGGAGATCACCCAGGACTCAGTTCTTTCCTTATTAGTCTTATTTTGCCTAACAGATCTTCCAGTTCCCACTTCAGTTACTGGGCGAACCACATGATTTCACCTTTTCTTGCCGCTGCTTAGTATTGCACGATACTTATTCCACAATTGAAAGAAAAACCAATGTAATTGCTGTAGTTCATGATTGTTTTCGAAATTCTTACAATGTTCCAACACCCATCCATCACCCGGCGTTCCGACACCCACCAGTCCAACTTTTTCTGCTATCAATGTCGGCGGTTGCTCATGCCCGCCTTTCGTTCCGACACTTTGTCCTTTCCAGGCCTTGTGTTTCTGGGCGCTGTTACTGATCTGCCTCCTTTCCGCCCCGGGTTCTTGTCCACATCCATCATTCCAGTCATCATTGTCATAGTGGTCTAACTGCACCGCTCCCTCTACTACCAATCTCCTCGTTCCATTCTTGGACAATCAGGGCGTTTCCATATCCCACGCCATTGTTTTTAACCTTACTGTTGTACTGTTTCAATGAGTATAGTTTTGCATTGATCCCTTTCTCTGCTAGTGTTTTTGTGTTTGTGGTACAATGTCAAAAAGTTTTAAGTGGGTTCTAAATTAATTCCATAATGTTAACAATAGGAATCATGTGACATGTACACCGACAGAATTGGGCTCTGTTTTCACCCTGTCCTACCAGCACTGATAAATTATTTTTACTAGACCATTCTCAGTGATGGTCATTTCTACTACACTTTATTAATATAAGTAGATGTAGGAAGTGCCTTTTATGTCTATTTTCATATGTTCATTTTTTTACAAGGAAGTACCTATTCCTCTCCTTATGGATCTATTGGCACTCATTCTTCTAAAGACTGATCAATTGCTGGAGAGATGGTATATGGTAAGGATACTTACATGCAGTCACCCCACTTCAATCCCTAATACCACATACAGTTCCCAGCACTGCCAAAGATCATACTTGAATTTAGAGCCAGGATAGCAACTTTATGCCCACCAATTTCCAAATAAGAGAGCAAAATGCCGAAAATGCTCCATTCTGTGGGTAACACGCTTTCTTTATACATGCATGTTATAATAAACATAGGAGTTTTGTTTCATGTTCCTGACTGTTGTGTACATGTCCCAGTGTTACGAAGATGGCACGAGAGCCTCTCTTAGATTCCGATTTCATTTGTTTGGCATACACCAAGCAGTGGGCTTGTTTCTGGTCTTAGATAGTTCTATTTTTATTTTTTAAATTTTTTTATTTTTACAAATACAAAGATATACAATTAAAAAGTTCATATTTGGGTTTTGGTCATACAGTGTTCCAGCACCCATCCCGCCACCAGTGCCCATCTCCCCACCACCAACGCCCCCGGTTCCCTCCCCCCCCCCCAGCCCTCCTCCATGGCAGGTTCTTTATTTCTTTCCCCTTTCTCTCTCTTTCTCTTTTCCTTCCCCTCCAGACTATGGATTACAGAACATACATTAAAGGGTTGTCATGTGTATCTTTTTGCCTCTATTTAATGCTCAGTTCTAGGTTGGCATTAGTACCCTCGACAATTGTTAGCACACTGTTCCATTTTCTGTCTTACCTAGCCTCTGACTCCCACACGCTTGTGATAATTTCCACCTTTGACAAGACCTCCTGATATATGTTTCACTTGACCTTGGATATTGGTATCATAATATGTACATATATATTTATGCTATGCAAATAAATGCAGTCATTCTGTATCTGTCTCTCTCCTTCTGGCTAATTTCGCTCAACATAATCTTCTCCATGTCCATCCATTTATAGGCAAATTTTATAACTTCATTTTTCCTAACAGCTGCATAGTATTCCATTGTGTAGATGTACCAAAGCTTTTTTATCCAGTCATCGATTTTCGGGCACTCTGGTTGCTTCCAGATTCTGGCTATTGTGAATAATGCTGCTATGAACATAAAAGTAGGGATGGTGTTTCCGCTAGCGTATTTTTGGTTTCCCAGAGTAGATTCCCAGGAGTGGTATGGCTGGGTCAAATGGGAGTTCAATTTCTAGTCTTTGGAGGAAAGTCCATATTGTTTTCCAGAAAGGCTGTACCAGCCGGCATTCCCACCAACAATGGATGAGTGTCCCCTTTTCCCCACATCCACGCCAGCACTTGTTGTTCTTGCTCTTTGAATATGTGCCAGTCTCTGTGGTGTAAAGTGGTATCTCATTGTTGTTTTGATTTGCATCTCTCTGATGATTAGTGATGATGAGCATTTTTTCATGTTTTTTGGCCATTCGAATTTCTTCCTTGCTGAAGTTTCTGTTCATTTCTTCTCCCCATTTTTTGATGGGGTTGTTTGTTTTCTTCTTGTAAAGTTCTACCAGTGCCTGATATATCCTGGATATTAACCCCTTATCAGATGGGTATTGGGTGAATATTCTTCCCATTCTGTGGACTGCTTTTGTATCTTAGTCACTGTTTCTTTGAGGTGCAGAAGCTTTTTAGTTTCATGTAGTCCCATATGTTTATCTTTTCTTCTAGTTGCTTTGTTAGTGATGTTTCACCTTTGAAGATGCCTTTAGCTTCAATGTCGTGGGAGGGTTTTTCCTATATTTTCTTCAATGTACTTTTATGGATTCAAGTCTGATATTGAGATCTTTAATCCATTTTGATCTGATTTTTTGTGCATGGTGTTAGACACAGGTCCAAATTCATTTTTTTTACATGTCGCTGCCCAGTTTTCCCAACACCACTTGTTGAAGAGGCTTTCCTTACTCCATTTTAGACTCATTGCACCTTTATCAAAGATTAAATGATCATGTGTTTGAGGTTGGGTGTCAGGATACTCAATTCTATTCCATAGGTCCACAGGTCTGTTTTTATTCCAATACCATGCTGTTTTAATTACTACTGCCTTGTAGTACAGTTTGAAGTTGGGAAAGGTGATGCCTCCCATCTTCTTTTTCCCGAGGATTGCTTTAGCTATCCTTGGGGGGTTTATTGTTCCATACAAATTTCAGGGAGCCGTTTGGTCAATTTCTTTGAAGAATGTCATGGGTATCCTCATAGGGACTGCATTGAATCTGTACAGAGCTCTAGGAGTATTACCATTTTGACAATGTTGATTCTCCCCATCCATGAGCAGGGAATGTGTTTCCATTTCCTTGTGTCCTCTTTATCTCTTGGAGCAGTGTCTTGTAGTTTTCTTTGTACAGGTCCTTTACACACTTGGGTAAGTTGATTCCTAGGTATTTGATTTTCTGTGGCACAATTGTGAATGGAATTGTTTCCTTAATATCCCTTTCTTTTCTTTCGTTATTTGTATATAGGAAAGCCACCGACTTTTGGGTGTTGATTTTGTATCTTGGTAGCCCTTATAACATGCCATTTTAAATAATTGTGTGATATGTAATGGAGCCTTAATCGGTAGCATTGAGGGAAACTACAAAAGGGATTCCAAGAATAATAAACCCTAAATATCTGTAAGGCAATGTAAAAAGATGGGTGAGAGAGAGAGAGAGAGAGAGAGAGAGAGAGAGAAAGAGAGGAAATAAGGCCTAAGCTGGCAGTAGGGTATGTGTGGAGGAAAGGGAACTTGGAGTATATTGGTGGTGGAAGTAATTGGTGGAGGGAATGGGTGCTGGAAAATGGGTGACTAAGAACCAATTATGAACACCTTTTGTAATTGTATGTCCCACGGTGGTACAATGTAAGTTTTAAAAGAAGTGTAATTATGGAGCCCCAGGGCCTCAATGTGAGGACCTCAGGTATTGTGGATAAATCGACCATCCCTCGGGGTTAAGCATCCTGCAGAGCCCTTGGTGCCTTTTGCATGATTGACTACAAGCAATTCCTGTGCTTTAACGCCAGCCCTGAATGTGTGTAACATCTCAGTAATAAAGTTTATTGGTTTATTTTTGCAATCTGTTGAAAGTTCCTGAGAATCCTTCCTGAGTGATTGCTGAGCTTCTAGAGCCAGGAGTGCTCTGAGCACCGCTGGGTATGGCCTTATGCTTTAGGGTAAGGGAGTTGGCAGATCTCCTGAACACCCCTCAGGGTCCCATATATAAAATTAATCAACAGAGCAATATAGAGAATGTGCTCAATCGCGTCATCGGGAAAACAGGAAAATGTATCAGAAAATTAAGCAAACAAAATAGCCGCAAGAACAGAAATCAAAGTGAGACTGAAACAGCACATCTGGCGGCCAGCGGAGCAGCCGCCGGGCTCCCGCCTTTGATCACTAGCCTTGCCTCTCTGCTGAGCCCGGTTCGTTCCTGGCAGCCCACACGCTTTCCTGAGCTCCTGCCAGCAGTGATCCTTAAGCAATCTCTGCTGTATTTGAGCCTCGAGCACGCTTGCGTGTGGCTTCCCTAATCAGCGTTTCAGGCGCCGCTTCTTGCTGAAAATTAGCAAATTGAAAATACAGTCCATGATTTATTGAAAGACAAAATATAGGTAACTGAAGGTCAGGGTAAATTAATTGTTACTAATGCAGAGGTTACTCATTTTGAAATGGAAACAGTTGTCAACAATTCGGTCCCCATAAATTGAAACAATCGAATGAAATACGCAAAGTTGTTGAAAAATGGCAATTTGGGGGATTGTTTTTTGTTTTGTTTTGGGCACACTCCATGGTACTTTGTAGTCATTGACTCTTGGGGTCCTGCCCTGCTCCAGATGCAGAACCCAGACTCTGAGGGCAAGGCATGCTTCAGCCAAGACATAGTAACGGATTGGTCCCAATGGTGAAGGAATAATTTTTTTTTTTTTGCCATTACTAGCCAGGCTACTCCCTGGCTCTGCACTTAGGAATTACCATATGGAATTCACCATATGAGGCGCCGGGAATCGAACCCAGATTGGCCGCGCACAAGGCAAACACCCTACCCTGGAATTACTACCCCGCCTTCTATCGAATATATATTATTCAAACCACTATGCTGATAAGCAAGAAACTCACCACAAAAAAAGCCAAAATACCAACAGTATAATCATATTTACTAAAAAGAGGAATTAGATGGGCCGAATCCATAGTGTAGCAGCAGTTGTTCTTGTAGGAAGTGGACCCGGTTCCAAATCCCCGAATCCCACGCGTTCCTGAGCACTACTAAGGGTAATTCCTGAGTGCAGAGCCAGGAGTAACCCCTGAGCAATAGCTGGGTGTGAATTGCAGCAAAAAAAAAAAAAAAAAAAGGAATTAGATCGGGCCAAAATTGTCAAGAGTTCGTCACTATATGAGCAAAACCAATATAATGTTATGTAAAGGAGAAAGTCGGGGGAGGGGACGCTCTTTGTTGTGCTTCGGTCAGACACTGGTTGTGATATTTCGGCCAAGGGCTGTAAAGGACTAAAACACAATTTAATAGTAATGAGTTGAAATTCTTACCGTGCCAGGACCACACGTTGTGGCGAGGGCGTTCTGGGAATAGAACTTAAGGCCTACTTCCTGCAAGGCTCAACATCAGCTGTGGCACATCGCCAGGCCCCCAAAACAGACTTTTCACTGAGAACAGTATTTAGTTTGTATCTTTAGTTTGATTGGGCAGATCGTAATCGGTAGACATGGGGCAGAGCTGCTACTGGCTCTCCCTGTGACTAGTCAGCCACGAGGTCGGGAGGGATGGTGGGTTCTAGCCCTGGCCCACCACCCCAGCAGAGCTCGCACTCAGGCGACCCCCACTCCATGAGGGCCTCCATTTTCACATCCGTGACTTTCTCTCGGGTCAGACCTCCACCTGTGCAGACCAGCCCACAGCACCTTGCTTAAGCTCGCGCGCCAGCCAGGTCATGGGTCATCAATAAATGCTGACTTAGATGCCTATAAGAGATGCTACTCATGACGGCGCAGAGCCCAAGTGTTACCCGTGTTGTATTTGATATATATGCCAAATACCAGTACAATTATAGACCTCATTCCTAATTGATTGAGGCTTTATGTTCCTCACCAAGCAGGTGCCCTTGAGCTCTACTAGCATGAAACATGACATATGGAGGTACATTGTGCCCGCCTCGAGCAAATCAATGTTGAACGGGAAGATGAGACAGTGAAGAAAGTTCCTGTCTCCTTTGAAAACCGTAAGATTCATTCCCCACTTATACTTTTAGATGCGGCCTTGTGATAAAGTCATGAGTGCTAAATAACAGACAAAAATAAAAAATTTCTGCCATCAGATCTACTAAAAATAGCACTATCTAGGTCAATTTTAGGGCTGCACTGACAGTCTGAAAAATGAGTGAATAGGTTAAAGCAACTTTCTGTCTGTCCATTTTCATGTTTCAACCCTTTATGTGTTGGGGTATGGAAAAGGCCCTACCCAGTGGTACTCACAGGGCTGATTCATTCTCGGATTGCTCCCGGTCCTGCTCAGAATCATGTGCTTCTGTTGAGAAATAGGAGTCCTACTTGTTATCTTTGTGAACTCTTTGGTTCTCCAATATAGTTGAACCTTATTAGTCATAAAGTTTAGAACTCTTTTCTGGCCTTCCTCATTAGTCAGTGCTAGCTAAAGGCTTTTTACTGGCCACAACTGATATTCACCTTACTGGTGCTTATGTTAATCAAAGATCATTTGATCACTGAATCCATTATTCATCGATTTTCTCATTGGGTGCTAGTAACATTTCCATTGACTTATCACGCGCCAATGTAACCCAATGGCATCCGGGTTGATTCAGGAATATGAAGAGCCTCAAACTGTCCCTTCAGGGTCTTGATGAAGAAGTCTGACTACTTTGTAGGTGGGCGGCCAGGTGATCTTTTTTTTTTTTTTCCACCTTTTTTATTGAAAGACATTGCCAGGCAGAGCTTTGGCCCTACAAAGTGTTCCAACACCTCCCCGCCAAACCCAATTCCCATCACCAATGACCCCACTCCCCTCCCCGCTCCTGCACTCAACCACTTACAACAGGTGATCTTTGACATCCCGGATCCAGTCCGTAACGCTCTAGTCCAGCGGTCGCCCCAATCGCATTACTGTCCAGCCCATCTGATTTTCGGCCTTGGCAAATGAGACAGCCCCTGATTCTGGGAATAAGGAGCGTCAGAACTCCAGATTCCTTCCCCTCTCCCTGCGCGATATTCCAAGCATAGCTCTTTCGATTCTCTCTGGGAGACCCAAATAGCATTCTCACCCTTTCGTAGGCCCAGAAATTCCTGAGGCATATGTCAATGCAGGGAGAACGGTGGAGTCTAAA
The DNA here is from genome assembly GCA_021461705.1 of Cryptotis parvus. Classification (NCBI taxonomy): domain Eukaryota; kingdom Metazoa; phylum Chordata; class Mammalia; order Eulipotyphla; family Soricidae; genus Cryptotis; species Cryptotis parvus. The sequence continues at coordinate 14,672 of JAJIBD010036782.1, forward strand.
GAGATGTGCCCTATTGAGATACACTAAATACCAAAAGATATACCAAAAGGTAGACTAAAATATTGATTTACCAAAACATACACCAAAGGTATCTCTAGTTAAACTGTAACAGACACTGTAGAAAATATGTAGGGCTGTAGAGACTAAGTAGACTTCTTGAGAAATAAGTCCTGAGCACTGCTGGAGTGTGACCATAAAACAAGCAATAATCAAAAAGGAGTGAAAGTAAAATATTAGGGGCTATAAGTATTGAAGAGAACACTAAGGCCTAGTACATCTGCAGTGTCCCTCAAGCACCAGTAGGAGTGACCCACTGAGCCAGGAGGCCAAATATTCTGTCAAACACTGCCGTAAGGTCCCAAAACCCCCTTCCAATAAAGTGCCACTTAAAAATAATGAGAACAGCTCCAGAACCATGAAAATATACTCCCGGATGTTTTAAAAAGCATGATGCAATTCGCCCAAGAGCATTTGGGCTTTTTTAAATTGCATTTTTGAGCACTTAGTGGTGTTCTTGGCTATGTCACCATCTGCATAGTTATTGCTTCCAGCAGTTCTGTAATGTGCAGAGAAACCATGTAAATAGCAGTTAAACCCAGGTCTCTGCAAGCAAACCTGCAGATGACCCAGGTTGTGTGCCCTTCACTCCCTTTGTATTAGAGAGGCCATGGCCGCAGCTAGCAGCAGAGCACATTTTTTGCTTTATTTTGGGCCACACCCGGCAATGCTCAGGGATTCTTCCTGGCTCTGCACTCAGGAATCATTTCTCTCGCAGCCTGGGACTATATGGGGATGCCGGGATCGAACTCCAGGCTGGCATGGGCCGGTCTTGCAAGGCAAACGCCTACCCCCGGGCTTTCTCGCTTCCAGCCCCAGCAGTTACATTTTTGCTCCTCCCCAGGCACCACAAATGACGCCAGAGACTCAGACACGCTGGGAGAGCTGCCATCCGCCTCCCCTAGCTCAAGCTGAATCATGAGTTCCAGAAGGAAAGATGGGTTTTGGGTAAGTTGGGCCCATCGCTCTGTAGGGGAGGGCCTCAGGAGGCAGCCTAATGAGACTTGCTCACCATAATAGCCGCCTATTTTCGCGATCCAGACCCCACAGCACATCAGGTAGAACCTATGCAAGAGAGATGATCTCAAGACCAGCCTAGAGCAACCGGAGTTCGAGCCCAGGTAGGCGGCTTCTCAGAAGCAGAAGTCACCGGGCGTTCCTGGAGATGGAACTGGGGTCCCATTCCCCTCTGACCTGTCCTGAGGCCTGGTGCCGCCTACCTAAATGCTTCGGGTTTCCGCCATGAAGCAGGATCAGACATGCCAGGGAGAGCTGTCGTCCAGCTTTACTGAGTCGTGGTTGCTTGTGGTCACAAGTGGGTAAGACGAACTAGTGGAACCAATCATATTCTAGAATATATTGCACCTGCTAAATGTCTAAGAAAGGAAAGTAGAAGAGAGAGAAAGGAGATAGAAAACTGGCATGGAGGCAGGTATTGGGGAAGTGGAGAGAAGATGGTCACAAGTATTGGTGATGGGTAGTGGGCACGGGTGGAGGGATGGGAAATGAAATTTACAACTAGAACTCAAACATGAACATCATGTAATTGTATATCTAACAGTGGTATAATATTTTCCCCAAAAAGTGACTAAACAAAAGAGAGGTACTGTCAAAAAGACTAAAGAAAGCAAGAGAGAGATTATAGGGATTAAGGCCCTTAGACACCTCAAAACCCCATCCCTCCTTAAGGGAATTCAGATGCTAGAATTGAAGGAATTTCTTAATATGCATGTAAGTTGAAACAGGTATAAAACTAAAATGAAACATCTCAAATGCTTGACTATCCTGGAGGAACG
>JAJIBD010036783.1:0-16483 GCA_021461705.1 Cryptotis parvus
GTGAGATATAAGATACATATCCCCTAATTTATTTCTAGTTGCCCTTAATAGCTAGTGATACACTGAGTTATCGGATTGTTAGTGTTTTTTTTTAAAGTTTTTTGGGCCTCACCTAGCAGTGCTCAGGGATGACTTTTGGCAGGGCTTGGGGATCATTTGTGGTCCTGAGACTGAGCCTCTGGCCAGATGTGTACAAGGAAACAGCATTTCTCACTGTACTATTTTGGCTGGAGCTGCGAATTCGCTTTAGCACACACACTGACCAGTTCTAAAATACACAGCACACACACTTCTTCACACTAGTCGTTGAGGAAATAATTTTAATTACAAAACTCTGAAAACCAATTGATTGCTTTTCCCTTCAGTGCTTTACTGTCAGGGATTTTTAAAATGCCAGGAAAAAGTTGATGAAAAAAATGAACTTATTTGCACAGGTTTTATTTATTTATTTATTTATTTATTTATGTATTTATTTTTTGCTTTTGGGTCACACCCAGCAATGCTCAGGGGTTACCCCTGGCTCTGCACTCAGGAATCACTCCTGGCGTGCTGGGACCATATGGGATGCCGGGATCGAACCCGGCCGGCACAGGCCGCCGCCTGCAAGGTAAACGCCTACCCGCTGGGCTATCGCCCCGCCCCAGGTTTTATTTTTTAAAAGCTTTAATGATGTAAATAAATTGATTTTATTTTTTAGGTTTCTAAAATTTGATTTTTTCCAGTTTAGGCTGCATGTGATTTAAGTGTAAAATTTTGAGCAGGCATATAGAAATCAATTTACTCTATTAATATTTAAAGTTTTTATAAGCTTGTATACAATAACAGTATCCAATTACTAAAATGGCAGTTGTATTCCTTTAGCAAATATAAGCTGTATTTTTTTTTCTGGTTTGTGCATTATATCTGGTGGTGCTCAGGTTTTAGTCCTGGCTCAGAGGAATATGTATGGACTAGATTTATCACATTCATGATAAACCCTTTGTAGCAAGTACTATGCCTCTAGCCTATTTTGAAGCTAATTTATCATATATGTTGGCTTCTCTTTTGTACTTAAAATCTCCCAGAAACAATATTTTGAAAATATGTCAGATTGGTTTTAGTTGCACTAAACAGCATATATACATGTGTGTGTATATACACACATCATTATACATAATGGGGATTTTTTTTTTCATTAAAAATAGACCACTTAGATTGACATGGACTTTGGATACATGTGGACCCTCATAATCTTCCAGTTACAGCTCCCTATAATGTTATAGAAAAGAGAAAATTGTACTTATAGGTTATTAGGCTTCTGGGTTCTAAAGAAGTAAAATAGGTTTTCTTTCAAAATCAAATTCAAGTATGATCATTTTATACTTTTGAAAAGTCGCAAAGCAATGGTAAAATGGGAGAAATGAATATATCCTTCTTGAATGAAAGTCTAAGATGAAAGAACTACATTGGGAAAGGGGAAAAAATCCTCCCCTAAAACACAAAAAACTATCATGTTATATATTTTTATCACAAACTATATCATCAAAACTCCTTAAGTGCATTTTTCATCTAATGACATTTTCTTAATCTATTGGATGTTTTAAACATGCTTTGAAAAGTTAAGTATTTTATATTTATAATGTTGCCATCCAGACAAAGGCTATAAATAGGACCATTCCTAAAGGAGTGAATCTGAAGAAAATGCAGGTTGAGAATACCAAGACAACCACTTTCTGTGTTAAACCCAAGGCTTCTCAAAATTAAACCAAAGATTTCTAACATAAGAGATACAGGTTCAGCCCCTGACTTCTTCCCAGACACATGTAAATTGGAAGTTTTTTTTAAAGCTTAGAGTAACAGTATCAGGTATGTTTCAATATCCACAGTTCTCTAAAAAAAAAAAAAAAAATGAAAAACAGTGTCAAGGAGAACAGGGGTTAAGGTACCCATACAAGCAAATTCCCCAACTACATCCCTAGGTGTGGCCCCCCAAACCAAAAAAAAAAATACCAATATTTTAGTGAAAAATAGGATTTTGAGCTTCATTTGCAGTGGGTCGACACCACACTTTTCTTCTCGCCGATCTCTACGTAAACACTGGAGAGTGGATTTAATTTCTTAGGACAATGATGATGAAAGCTAAAAATCAACAGCCTCCCAAAGTTCTCCATAAGCTCTCTGACGCTGTCAGTGGAGGGCTTATGTTGACCTGTGCATCGCTCTCTATTTGGGCCTGCTAGCTGCTAGAATCGTTTGTTAACTGCCATGAATCTTCAATATTGATTGTTATTGATTCGAATAATAACTCTTTGCTAGCTTTTGTGAATTGACTTTTATAACGTAATTTGTTTTGCTATCATGTGATTCTTAACACAAATATTATAATTCTGTGTCTTTCTTTTGGTTTGCTTGACTGGAATTCCCTTCTGCTTGGATTGCCACAGGTGACCCTAGTATCTTCTGTAGTCTGCCCCTGGGCTTTTTATAGTGAGTAGCATGGTAATGTTAATCGAGCAAGGTACATCTCAGGTCAGTTACTCTTTAAATTAGACAATTGTATTAGTTAGCTTTAATGTATTTGTGTATAACTCAGCGGCAGATAGTTTTCTGTGTTTTTGTTCTGCCTGTGTGTAAGCACATGGAAATCAATTAAAAATCTAATTAGTTAGACACTCTTGATTCACTCGAATTAGCTCGTTACCCGCTTAACCCCTGTTTATTTTCAGTAGATGACAATTTCTAGTTGGGCTACCTTTATTGCCCTGTCAGATACAGCAAAGTCAAAGTGCTAATACTAACATTGACATGAAAAACGACTTTCAGAGTGAAGGATGAAAGTGAAAATGTCATTTTGACATGTGTTCAATTGGCTTTGAAATTTGCGCGGTGTGTTTTCTACATTTATGAATAATATTTGCTAAGTTATTCTGCATAAATATTTCAATTCTGATAAGGTTTTTCCAGAAAAATGTCAGCAAAATTTCTATATTTTTAAAAAAGAATAAAACACCTGCCAAAAATGTATAATCATTTTATTTTACAAAAACACATTCTGTGAGCAGAGTTTTCTTTAAATGATTATTTGAATTGGCTTGAAATGAAAACAATTATTATTTTAGCACATTGACTTCAATGAGTATTTTTTTTAAAAATAAAATCTCTTGTATATGAGAATATATTTAAAACCTGTGCAATTTAAATACGAAATTTTTGAAATATGTTCTAATATAGCTAGATTTTTAATCAGATTAATCACTAATGTGCAAACAACTTCTTATTCCATATGTTGCCAGGATATACAATATGTATAAATCTTCATAATTAGAAAGTTACTACTCTTCCTGAATTAGTGGTAACCTGGAATGAAAAATGTATAATTAAAAATTTGTGATACATGGGAACAATTTTGTTTAACTCTGACAAGTCTTTATCCAGCTTGGCTTTGTTGTTTTTAGTGCTAATATCGAGTCAAGAGAACAAAATTATTTTCATCAAAAGAACATTGAATTATCTCTCAGTAATGATAAAATTTGCATTCCTTGGCAGAAGAATTGAAGACTAAATTACCTCTTTTCCTGATTTTTGACACTACCCAGTAGCGCTCAGTGGCTATTAGTTGCTTGCTGACTTGGGGGTGCCTACAGAGTTTCTTGGGTTTCCTGTGGTGCTGGGAATTAAGCCTGGCCCACGGTAATCAAAACACTGTTAGCATGTTGGACTATCTCCTCAGCCAGACCTCTTTCCTTTATTCTTCATATTTAAGACCGATTTATCCAGACTGTTTGCTTCCATAAATGTTCCCATGTGCTTTCTACCTTACAGAATGACTTTATGCATAAATTAGCAGGGGTCTGTTTGTGTTTGTCTTCTTGGGAATGTCTGGATGAATCCGGTATTCTAGAAAAGATGTAATTTAAGTTTACAAATGATGTTTTAAATGCAATTTTAGCAAACACTCTATATTTTCATTATCGTTAGTCTTTGTTCCATAAGTAACGGCCATTAATAGAAAGAAAATCATATGGGGTGTGAAACAATTTTCATTTTTCTTTTCATGCTTTCATGCATAACTGGAAGTATCTGCTCTATGAAATTTGACATGTGGCATTTCTCTGACACAGGCTAAGATGAAGTAGCCACATTCCTAGACGACATTAATGAATGTGGTTGCCTTTATTTTTTATCTCAGTAACATGCTGAGATTTCAAAACAGAATTGCTTGCCTTGGTAAACAATTAACAATGCTACATTTGTCACAATTTTACAGTAAAGCAAGATTTTGAGATAAGCGGAACTTTGATTCATTGAGAAAAAAAAGTTTCCGTTGCTTTTGCTTTTGACTTTTATGTTGTATTGATGTATTTGGTTTTGTCCCCCTTTTAGGTGCCCGTAAATAGTACCCGCTCATGGATTCCAAAGATGGGAGCTTTTATGTAATGAGAGAGTTCAGCAATTCTATTTCTGTATGTGGTGACATTATTCATAGACTCTGGTTTTATTTTAAAGCCACGTGCTGCATGATCTATCTTCCCAAGAGACTTGTGGCTTGAAATAAAGAAAATGCAGCAGAACAAGTAGTAGAACAACATTTGGTGTACTTTTTAGCTTTGAGATTGACCAGCCATTCTGAGATTCACTCTTCCTTTACATAATTTTGGTCCCTTTTTTTCTAAGATCTAGACAGAATTCCGCATCCTGTCCCCTGAATCTTTTGTCAAACACAGTCAAAGACTGAAGGGTCAGGATTTGATTGTCTACACTACACAGAGCTAAGAGCCACTTTTCATTTCTTTTTTAGAGGCCCCCTGAAAGCCTCCTTTCTGCATATCACACACAGCACAGCATGTTCACTAAAAATTTTTAAATGAAAATTTAGATCCCACACAGAATAGATATTTTGAAGTCTTGCCAAATCTGAAAATTGATAAAACAGTTTACAATCTCAGTAATACTGATTTACTGTCTGGATCTTGTGTGAAAGATACTTTTCCTTTATTACCATCTTACCTTTTTGTATTTTTTACTTTATATATTTCCATATGTGTCTATACGATTTATAGTCTATGGTATCCCATTTATAAATTGAGTACAGTTTGCAAGTCTCACCATTACATCGCATTCTTGTGGGTCTCACAGGAACAATACTTTGTCTTTTTTTTCTTTTCATTTCTCCTTTTAATATTTCTTTGTATAACATGCACATATTTTATACTGGGTAGCCCATTTTTAAATTAAAAAATCATTGTTTTCAGCTGGTTTTATTTTGGCTGGTCTTAATTACACCACTTTGTGCATAAATTTTTGGGGGAACCACTGTATACATTTTTGGAGCAATCGTTATCCAGATTATTTGCCAGGAATAACTTTATTAAAGAGTCAATATTTAAGTTTTAACTAAATGTTATATGTCAATAAGAGAAAATGTACTTAATGCTTTCTACTGTATTTGTTATAATGTAGCTTTTCATTTGTTTTAGCTAAATAGATGCTCTAAAATCCTGGAAGAAACACTACAGTATATATTGCTTTCAAACACAATCACTGTCCTATATATTTTCCTTTGATATATTTTTTAGATATATTTGTAATCATTGTGTGGGGATGTCAGTAGGGTAAAAATAGAAAAAGCTTCAATAGAGTGCTCTTTACAAATAGGGTTATTGCTGATGAGCAATTATCACATCATTTGGGAAGACAATTATGTATTAATTAATGCTATATCATAAACTAAAAATCATTTCTCCATTAGAATGCCTTTTAATGAACCACTAATTGATCAATATTTAGTATTCCATGCTATAAAAATGACCTAATGTAACTCGATGTTATTTTAAATATTTAAAACTTTCTGTTCAAATAAGGACATTGCTTCCTAATTAATTTCATCCGTGCTGAAAATGGGAACATGTAAATTAACAGTATAGGGATTCATTTTGTTTGAAATTAGTGGTCACTTCTAAATTATAGAATTTGTTGGGTTTTATTGATGCAGCTGCTACTTTGATGACATGTAGAATGACTCTTGAAATTACAACTTTTGGGGAGGGGAATGTTATTTTTAGAGACATTGTTTCTGCAAAGATAGATGGGGTTGAATTGTAAATAATTGTGAATCTCACTATTCAAATAAGTTTTAGATTATAATTTTCTATAAATCACAATATTTATAAATGTTTGAAATTGTTACATGTTGCTATTTAATTGTAAATTTACTTAAAATAAATTGACCCCTTATTCGTATTTGCATTTCTTATTTATAGGCTAGAACTTAGAGGAAATTCTAACTAAGGAAATGGTATGGGTGGTCACAAACAGCATTTTATCATGTACACTCTGAAGAGTTAATCAGTGCCAAAGTTGTCATTTTGGGAATAATGAACATCTAAATCATCTATTTAAAATATTTCATTTTCCCATCTCAACAATTAGAACATGCATTGGCAAAATTAACAACCATTTTTCCCTTTGGGTCCCGGATAGCCCCCTATTTCATTCTACACTTTCTTTTTGAATTGATAGGCTCAAAATCATTGTTCTCCTGATTTGGTAGCTGTGAACCAAGGTCAATAGAAAAAAACTACATGTAATTAATATACATGATGAGTTTGGACACATACATTGACTATGATAATATCCCGGAGTAAAGGTAATGAACATATCCATAACCTCCCAACGTGGGATTGAGAAGCAACCAGTATAGCTCATGCTGGAGGCTCAAGTGTGATCCCTGGTACCACATAGTTCCCTGAGCTCTGCCCCCATACCCACGGCGTTCACTGACACCATTAGGAACCATCCTCAGCACAGAGCCAGGAGAAATCCTGAGTACGACCTGGTGTGGCCCCAAGAATGACAATAACAATGTTGGAAGTACAGAATGTTAGCTCTATACACTGTGTTGCACAGCAGATAAATTGTTCATCCTGTATGGGTAGAACTTGATTCCTGTTGAAAAAATATCCTTATTCTTCCCCCAATCCCTGTTGACCAACGCTTATGAGTGCCCTATAGATTCTATGTATGAGTGAAGTCACGCAGTAGTTTTCTTCTGTAATATAGTTATTTTATTTTACATCATCATTCAAGGTCCACTACCATTGTCAAAAGTGGTAGGATTCACATTTTATTATTTTCATTATAGTTTAGGTGTTATGGCTACTGGAGTATTAGTTTACAGTGTTGATGCATGAAGTTCCTGCAATTCATCACCAAAGTGCCCAGGACTCTCCATTATCCTACCCTCTGGTCTGATCTTCATTTCCCAATATTTTTCAATCGCTTATAATCAAAGGCCAAGGGTCAGTCATTATTTGATTCTGTATTCCCTTGTTTTGATTCGCTGTTGTCCACCACTGAGTGAGATCACCCAGGACGCAGTTCTCTTTCCTTATTAGTCTTATTTTGCCTAACAGATCTTCCAGTTCCCACTTCAGTTACAAGGAACCACATGATTTCATCTTTTCTTGCCGCTGCTTAGTATTGCATCGCATACTTATTCCACAATTGAAAGAAAAACCGTGGGTGCACTGCTACCGAAGTTCATGATTGTTTTCAGCCTTACAATGTTCCAACACCCATCCATCACCCGATGTTCCGACACCCACCAGTCCAACTTTTCTGCCATCAATGTCGGCGGTTGCTCGTGCCCGCCTTTCTGTCTGACACTTTGTCCTTTCAGGCCTTGTGGTTTTCAAGTGCTGTTACTGATCTGCCTCCTTTCCGCCCCCGGTTCTTGTCCACATCCATCATTTCCAGCTATCATTGTCATAGTGGTCTAACTGCACCGCCTCCGCTTTACACAATTTCTTGTTCCATTCTTTTGGACAATCAGGGTGTTTCCATATCCTTACTATTGTTTTTAATCCTTACTGTTGTACTGTTTCAATGAGTATAGTTTTGCATTGATCCTTTCAAGTTAGTGTTTTTGTGTTTGTGGTACAATGTCAAAAAGTTTTAGGGTTCTAATTAATTCCATAATGTTGCCAATAGAGCCTGAATCATGTGACATGCACACTGACAGGAATTAGGGCCTGTTTTCACCCTGTCCCTACCAGCACTGATAAATTGTTTCCGTATAGACCATTCTCAGTGATGGTCATTTTCATTTACACTTTATTAATATAAGTGATGGTAAGTGCCTTTTATGTCTATTTTCATATGTCTATTTTCATATGAAGTACCTATTCCTCTCCTTTATGGATCTATTGGCACTCATTCTCTAAAGACTGGATCAATTGCTGGAGAGATGGTATATGGGTAAGACACTTACATGCAGCCGACCCCACTTCAATCCCAATACCACATACAGTTCCCCAGCACTGCCAAAGATCATACTTGAATTTAGAGCCAGGGATAGCAACTTTATACCACTAATTGTACCCCAAATAAGAGAGTAAAATGCTGAAAATGCTCCATTCTGTGGGTAATAACGCTTTCTTTTATACATGCATGTTATAATAAACATAGGGAGTTTTGTTTCCATGTCTTGACTGTTGTGCATGTCCTAGTGTTACGTAAGATGGCACGAGCGCCTCTCTAGATTCCGATTTCATTTGTTTGGCATACACCAAGCAGTGGGCTTGTTTGGTCTTAGGATAGTTCTGTTTTTATTTTATTTAATTTTTTATTTTTACAATTACAAAAAATATACAATTAAAAAGTTCATATTTGGATTTTAGTCATACAGTGTTCCAGCACCCATCCCGCCACCGGTGCCCATCTCCCACCACCAATGTCCCCGGTTCCCTCCCCCTCCCCCCAGCCCTGCTCCATGGCAGGTTCTTTATTTCTTTCCCTTCTCTCTCCCCTTCTCTTTTCCTTCCCCTCCAGACTGGATTACAGAACATACATTAAAGGGTTGTCATGTGTATCTTTTTGCCTCTATTTAATGCTCAGTTCTAGGTTGGCATTAGTACCCTCGACAATTGTTAGCACACTGTTCCATTTTCTGTCTTACCTAGCCTCCTGACTCCCACACGTTTGTGATAATTTCCACCTTTGACCAGACCTCCTGATATATGTTTCACTTGACCTTGGATATTGGTATCTTAATATGTACATATATATTTATGTTATGCAGATAAATGCAGTCATTCTGTGTCTGTCTCTCTCCTTCTGGCTAATTTCACTCAACATAATCTCTCCATGTCCATTCATTTATAGGCAAATTTTATAACTTCATTTTTTCCTAATAGCTGCATAGTATTCCATTGTGTAGATGTACCAAGCTTCTTTATCCAGTCATCGATTTTTGGGCACTCTGGTTGCTTCCAGATTCTGGCTATTGTGAATAATGCTGCTATGAACATAAAAGTAGGGATGGTGTTTCCGCTGCGTATTTTTGGTTTCCCAGAGTAGATTCCCAGGAGTGGTATGGCTGGATCAAATGGGAGTTCAATTTCTAGTCTTTGGAGGAATGTCCATATTGTTTTTCCAGAAAGGCTGTACCAGCCGGGATTCCCACCAACAATGGATGAGTGTCCCCTTTTCCCCACATCCACGCCAGCACTTGTTCTTGCTCTTTTGAATATGTGCCAGTCTCTGTGGTGTAAAGTGGTATCTCATTGTTGTTTTGATTTGCATCTCTCTGATGATTAGTGATGATGAGCATTTTTTCATGTTTTTTGGCCATTCGAATTTCTTCCTTGCTGAAGTTTCTGTTCATTTCTTCTCCCCATTTTTTGATGGGGTTGTTTGTTTTCTTCTTGTAAAGTTCTACCAGTGCCTGATATATCCTGGATATTAACCCCTTATCAGATGGGTATTGGGTGAATATTCTTTCCCATTCTGTGGACTGCTTTTGTATCTTAGTCACTGTTTCTTTTGAGGTGCAGAAGCTTTTTAGTCTCATGTAGTCCCATATGTTTATCTTTTCTTCTAGTTGCTTTGTTAGTGATGTTTCACCTTTGAAGATGCCTTTATCGTCAATGTCGTGGAGGGTTTTCCTATATTTTCTTCAATGTACTTTATGGATTCAAGTCTGATATTCAGATCTCTAATCCATTTTGATCTGATTTTTGTGCATGGTGTTAGACACAGGTCCAAATTCATTGTTTTACATGTCGCTGCCCAGTTTTCCCAACACCACTTGTTGAAGAGGCTTTCCTTACTCCATTTTAGACTCATTGCACCTTTATCAAAGATTAAATGATCATATGTTTGAGGTTGGGTGTCAGGATACTCAATTCTATTCCATAGGTCCACAGGTCTGTTTTTTATTCCAATACCATGCTGTTTTAATTACTACTGCCTTGTAGTACAGTTTGAAGTTGGGAAAGGTGATGCCTCCTATCTTCTTTTTCCCGAGGATTGCTTTAGCTATCCTTGGGGGTTTATTGTTCCGCACAAATTTCAGGAGTATTTGGTCAATTTCTTTGAAGAATGTCATGGCTATCTTTGTAGGGACTGCATTGAATCTGTACAGAGCTCTAGGGAGTATTACCACTTTGACAATGTTGATTCTCCCCATCCATGAGCAGGGAATATGTTTCCATTTCCTTGTGTCCTCTTTTATCTCTTGGAGCAGTGTCTTGTAGTTTTTTTTGTACAGGTCCTTTACACACTTGGGTAGGTTGATTCCTAGGTATTTGATTTTCTGTGGCACAATTGTGAATGGAATTGTTTCCTTAATATCCCTTTCCTTTTCTTTCGTTATTTGTATATAGGAAAGCCACCGACTTTTGGGTGTTGATTAATGAATCTTGGTAGCTTCATTATTGCCGTCCCATTTTATATTGCCAGTAATAGTGTACAGGAGTCCCTTGGTAGTTTGGAGGGAAAACCTTCCAAAAGGTACTCAGGATACATAATAATCCCTAAATGTCTGTAAGGCAATGTGTGTGTGTGTGAGAGAGAGAGAGAGAGAGAGAGAGAGAGAGAAATAAGAAATAATGCCTGCTATAAAGGCAGGCTTGAGAAGGGGAAAGGGAACTTTGGGATATTGGTGGTGGGAATGGGGCACTGGTGGAGGGAACGGGTGCTGGAAAAAAATGTATGACTGAAACCTAATCATGAACATCTTTTTAATTGCATTTCCCCACGGTGGTACAATAAAAAAAGTTTTAAAAGAAGGTACTCAGGAGCCCCAGGGCCTCAATGTGAGGACCCTCAGGTATTGTGGATAACCGAGACCATCCCTCGGGTTAAGCATCCTGCAGAGCCCTTGGTGCCTTTTTTATGATGATTGACCACAAGCAATCCCTGTGCTTTAACGCCGGCCCCTGAATGTGTAACATCTCAGTAATAAAGTTTATTGGTTTATTTTTGCAATCTAAGAAAGTTCCTGAGAATCCTTCCTGGAGTGATTGCTGAGCTTAGAGCCAGGAGTAAGCTCTGAGCACCGCTGGGTATGGCCTTACAAAAAAAAGCTTTTAGGGTAAGGGAGTTTACAGTGATCTCCTGAACACCCTCAGGGGTCTCTATATAGTAAAACTTTGGCTCCAAATGGAGTACAGAGAAGTGCAAACAATCAGGTCATCGAAAACAGGAAAATGTATCAGGAAAATTAAGCAAACAAAATAGCGGCGAAGAACAGAAATCAGTGAGACTGAAACAGCACATCTGCGGCCGTGGAGCAGCCGCCGCGGCTCCCGCCTTGATCACTAGCCTTGCCCTCTGCTGAGCCCGGTTCGTTCCCTGGCAGCCCACACGCTTTCCCCGAGCCCTGCCAGCAGTGATCCTTAAACACCCTGCCAGGACGAGCCCTGAGCACCGCCAGGTGTGGCTTTCCCCCTAATCAGCGTTTCTGTATGTTGCTTGTTGAAAAATTAGCAAAATTGAAAATACAGTCCATGATTTATTGAAGATAAAATATAGGTAACTGAAAATAGGAAATTAACAGCACTAATGCAGAGGTTACCGCTTTAAAATGAAACAGTTGTCAACAATTCGGTCCCCATAAATTGAACAATTTAGAATGAAATACGCAAAGTTGTTGAAAATGGCAATTTGGGGGATTGTTTTTTGTTTTGTTTTTGGGCACACCCATGGTACTCAGGGTCATTGACTCTTGGGGGTCCTGCCCTGCTCCAGATGAACCCAGACCCCCTGAGGGCAAGGCATGCTTCAGCCAAGACATAGTAACGGATTGGTCCCAATGGTGAAGGAATAACTTTTTTTTTTTTTTTTTTTGCCACACCCGCCATGCTCAGGGGTTACTCCTGGCTCTGCACTTAGGAATTACCATATGGGAATTACCATATGGTATGCCGGGAATCGAACCCAGATTGGCCGGCACAAGGCAAACACCCTACCCTCTGGACTATCACTCCGCCCCATCGAATTATTAACTGCTAAATTTCACTATGCTGATGTTTAAACTCATCCCAAAGTGCCGCTAAAATACGAACAGTATAATCATTTGGTTAAAAAGAGGAATTAGATGGGCCGAACCATAGTGTAGCGGGAGGGCAGTTGCCTTGCAGGCAGCGGACCCGGGTTCAATCCCCGAATCCCACGTGTTCCCTGAGCACCACCAAGGGTAATTCCTGAGTGCAGAGCCAGGAGTAACCCCTGAGCACAGCTGGGTGTGACCCAGAAAGCAAAAAAAAAAAAAAAAAAAAAGGAATTAGATCGCTGTACTGTCAAGAGTTTGTCACTATATGAAAGCAAAACCAATATAATGTTATGTAAAGGAGAAAAGTCGGGGGGAGGGGACTCGCCTCCCTTTGTTGTTGTGCTCTCGGGGTCAGACACTTGGTTGTGATGGCTTGCCAAGGGCTGTAGTACTCAAACACACTTGGCTATGGTGTAACGAGTTGCACCTACCGGTGCCAGGACCACACGTTGTATGAGGGCGGTTCTGGGAATAGAACTTAAGGCCTCCACTTTGCAAGGCCCACCACCGCTGTGGCACATCGCCAGGCCCCAAAACAGACTTTTCACTGAGAACAGTATTTAGTTTGCATCTTTAGTTTGATTAAGGAGACTGGTAGACTTGCAGACATGGGGCAGAGCTGCTACTGGCTCTCCCTGTGACCAGCCGCTTACGGGCGCCCCGGGAGGGATGGTGGGTTCTAGCCCTGGCCCACCACCCCAGCAGAGCCTCGCAACAAGCCAGGCGACCCCCACTCCATGAGGGCCTCCATTTTCCACATCCGGACTTCTCTCTCGTCAGACCTCCACCCAGCAGACCAGCCTATCAGCACCCGGCCTCACGGCCGCTTGTGGCCCGCGCGGTTCATCAATAAATGCTGGACTTAGAGATGCCTACAAGAGTATGCTACCTACACGGCAGAGCCTGGCAAGCTACCCGTGTTGTATTTGATATATATGCCAAATACCAGTAACAATTATAGACCCTATTCCGAATGGATTGAGGCTCTTTATGTTCCTGGAGCAAGCAGGTGCCCTTGAGCTCTACTAGCATGAAACAGGACATATGGAGGTGTTACTGGGGCCCGCTCGAGCAAATCAATGTTGAACGGGAAGACAGTGAGACAGTGAAGAAAGTTCCTAAGGTCTCCTTTGAAAAACCGCATTCATTCCCACTTTATACTTTTTTAGATGCGGCCTTTGTGAAAAAACATGAGTGCAAATAACAGACAAAAATAAAAAAATTCTCTGCCATCAGATCTACTAAAAATAGCACATTCAGTTAAATTCCAGGGCTATACTGATAGTCTGAAAAACAGTAAATAGGTTGAAGAATCCTCTGTCTGTCCATTTTCATGTTTCCTCAATCTCCTTTATGCGGTTGGGGTATGGGTGCGTCCTACCCAGTGGTACTCAGGGCTGATTCATTCTCGGATTGCTCCTGGTCCTGCTCAGAACTCATGTGCTTCTGTTGGTGAAATAGGAGTCCTACTCTGTTATCTTTAGAACTCTTTCGTCTTCCTCATTAGTCATAAAGTTAGAACTTTATTAGTCATAAAGTTTAGAACTCTTTCGCCTTCCTCATTAGTCATAAAGTTAGCCAGTATTTCTTTTACTCATTACTAAATCTGATATTCACCTTACTGGTGGCTTTTATGCTACCGAAAGATCACTTGATCACTTGAATCCCATTATTCATCGATTTTCTCTAGTGGGTGCCAGTAACATTTCCATTGGACCCTATCACGTGCCAATGTAACCCAATGGCATCTGGTTGATTCAGGAATATGAAGAGCCTCAAACCGTTCCTTCAGGGTCTTGATGAAGAAGTCTGACCATCTTGTAGGTGGGCGGCCAGGTGATCTTTTTTTTTTTTTTTTTCCACCTTTTTTTTTTATTGAAAGATGCTAGGTAGAGCTTTGGTTCTACAGTGTTCCAACACGCACCCTCCGCCCAAACCCATCTCCCATCACCAATGACCCCACCTCCCTCCCCGCCTCCCGCCTCAACCACTTGGCTACAGGTGATCTTTTGACATCCCGTGGGATCCAGTCAGTAATGGCTCTAGTCCAGCGGTCGTCTCCAAATCGCATTACATGTCCAGCCCATCTGATTTTCGATGCCTTGGCAAATGAGACAGCATCCCTGATTCTGGAATAGCGATGGAGGTCGGAACTCCGATTCCTTCTCTCACTTGAGTGAGGCGTGATATTCAAGCATAGCTCTTTCGATTCCTCTCTGGGAGACCCAAATAGCATTCTCATCCTGCTTTCGTAGGGGCCCAGGTCTCTGAGGCATATGTTAATGCAGGGAGAACGGTGGAGTCAAAGAGATGTGCCCGGAGTTGGAGATACACTAAATACCAAAAGATATACCAAAAGGTAGACTAAATATTGATTTACCAAAACATACACCAAAGGCATTCTAGTTAAACTGTAACAGACACTGTAGAAAATATGTAGGGCTGTAGAGATTAAGTAGACTTTGAGAAATAAGTCCTGAGCACTGCTGGAGTGTGACCATAAAACAAGCACAATCAAAAGGAGGAAAGTAAAATATTAGCTATAAGAGTTGAAGAGAACACTAAGGCCTAGTACATCTGCAGTGTCCCTCAAGCACCAGTAGGAGTGACCCAACTCCGAGCCAGGAGTACAAATATCTGTCAAACACTGCTGTAAGGTCCCAAACCCCTTCCAATAAAAGGCCACTTAAAAATAATGAGAACAGTCTAGAACCATGAAAATATACCCCGGATGTTTTAAAAAGCATGATGCACGGTGCCTAAGAGCATTTGGGTTTTTTTTAAATTGCATTTTTGAGCACTTAGTGGTGTTCTTGGGCTATGTCACCATCTGCATAGTTATTATTGCTTCCAGCAGTTCTGAATGTGCAGAGAAACCATGTAGGGCCAGCAGTTAAACCCAGGTCTCTTGCAAGCAAACCTGCAGATGACCTATTTGTGTTGTGTGCCCTTCACTCCCTTTGTATTAGAGAGGCCATGGCTGCAGCTAGCAGTAGAGCACATTTTTTTGCTTTATTTTGGGGGCCACACCCGGCAATGCTCAGGGATTTCTCCTGGCTCTGCACTCAGGAATTACCTCGCGGTGCTCGGGGACCATATGGGATGCCGGGATCGAACCCAGGCTGGCATGGGCCGGCCTTGTGCAAGGCAAACGCCTTACCCCCTGGGCTTTCTCCAGCCCCAGTAAAGCACATTTTTGCAGCTCCTCCCCAGGCACCACAAAAATGACGCAGAGACTCAGACACGCTGGGGGAGAGCTGCCATCCGCCTCTCCCTAGCTCAGCTGACCATGAGGCTCCCAGAAGGAAAGATGGGTTTTGGGTGTTGGCCCATCGCCTCTGTAGGGGGGCCTCAGAGGCAGCCCAATGAGACTTGCTCACCATAATAGCCGCCATTTTCGCGATCCAGACCCAGCACAGCAACAGAACCTATGCAAGAGAGATGCTGATCTCAAGACCAGCTCAGAGCAACCGAAGTTCGAGCCCAGGTAGGCGGCTCTCAGAAGCAGAAGTCACCGGGCGTTCCTGGAGATGGAACTGGGGTCCCCATTCCCCTCTCTGACCTGTCCTGGAGGCCTGGTGTCCTCGCCCACGAAATGCTTCGGCTCGCCATGAAGCAGGGACTCAGACATGCCAGGGAGAGCTGCCGTCCAGCTGTCCCTAGAGTCGCGTGGTTGCTTTGTGGCACGTGGTAGATCGAACTAGTGGAACCAATCATATTCTAGAATATATTGCAATCTACAATGTCTAAGAAAGGGAAAGTAGAAGAGAGAGAAAGGAGATAGAAAACTGGCATGGAGGCAGGCTGGGGGGGAAGGAGGAGGAAGATGGTCACATTGGTGATGGGAAATGGGCACGGGTGGAGGGATGGGTGCTGGAACACTTTACACCAGAACTCAAACATGAACATCATGTAATTGTATATCTAACAGTGGTATAATATTTTTTAAAAAAGTGACTAAACAAAAGAGAGGTACCACAAAAAAGACTAAAGAAAGCAAGAGAGAGATTATAGGGATTAAGGCCCTTGCATACACCTCAAAACCCCATCCCTCCTTAAGGGAATTCAGATGCTAGAATTGAAGGAATTTCCTTAATATGCATGTAAGTTGGAAACAGGTATAAAACTAAAATGAAAACATCTCAAATGCTTGACTATCCTGGAGGAACG
>JAJIBD010036786.1:0-17275 GCA_021461705.1 Cryptotis parvus
CTGGTCCAACATTCCAGTCCCCATCTGTTCCCTCATTATTAGCTCTCCATACCATCCATGCTCAAGACCCTCTATTTACTTCCCAGCAACATGTCTATTTCCTTCCCCACTTGCTTCAAAATCTGGGAGATTTTTACAGGTGCTCTAAGGTCTGTGCTCTGTACTGCTGATGTGTTTCTCTGCATAGCAGAGATGAGTGAGGTCATAGTATTTGTCCTTCTGCCTCTAGCTTATTTGCTTGGCATGATACCCTCCAATTCTATCCAAGTTTCATGAATTGCTGATTTTAGTTTTCCTAACTAAAATCAGCTCTGGACCCAACCACTCCAGACCCACAGCTGCACCACTCGACCCCCATGGGGAAGCAA
Source organism: Cryptotis parvus (assembly GCA_021461705.1). Lineage (NCBI taxonomy): Eukaryota > Metazoa > Chordata > Mammalia > Eulipotyphla > Soricidae > Cryptotis > Cryptotis parvus. The sequence goes on from JAJIBD010036786.1 coordinate 369, forward strand.
CCCATGGAGCTCCATGGACCTCCGGAGGGAGGGGGCCTCGACCAGTGCCTGGCCGAGTCCAACATTGCTCCAAGGGTTCGCTCACCTGTGCGGGGAGGGGGGACACGCTGGCCGGACTTGGAACAGGAATTTGGGCTTCTCCACCCTTTCCTCCACCTCCATGCCGGCTACCCCAGAAGAGAGACAAACCAGACCCACAGTTCCGCCGGCAACCCCAGAAGAGATCCTGACCTAACCACTCCAGACCTACAGCTGTGCCGGCCAGCCCCACGTGGAAGCAACCCACGGAGCTGACCTCCAGAGGGAGGTAAGGGGCGCCAGCCCCTGGCCAAGTCCAACATTACCCAAGGGTTCGCCACATGTGTGGGGAAGGGGCCATGCTGGCTGAACTTGGAGCCAGGGTTTTGGACACGGTTGCTGCCGACAGTCTTAGATAGTACTATATGTTTGGATCAGGTCCCTCCCAGGATCTTTCACATTTATACACTGTATACTGTTCTAGGCCAGACGACCTCCCCAACTCCATGGGGGCTGCCGTTTTCCACATCCGGACTTCTTTCTCGTAACAACTCCACCCAGCAGACCAGACTATCACAGCCCGGATCATCGACACCCACCCTGCAGCAGTTTTTTCAATCCGCCCAGGTATGCTGAAACAGAGACTCTCAGACATGGGACAGAGCTGCTACTTGCTCTCCTGTGCCCAGCTGCTCATGAGGTGCCCAGGAGGCATGGCGGGTTCTAGCCCTGGCCTGCCACCCCAGCAGAGCCCTCACAATAAGCCAGACGACCTTCCTGACTCCATGGGGGCTGCCGTTTTCCACATCTAGACTTCTTTCTCATCAGAACTCCACCCAGCAGACCAGACTATCACTGCCCGGCTCACGTGGCCGCTTAATCAATAATCGCGGTTCATCAATAATTGCTTTATTTAGAGATGACTACGACTACAAGAGTATGCCACCCACACGGCAAGCCTGGCAACTGCTCGTGTCGTATTTGATATGCCAAATACCAGTAACATTTATATTAGGTCATTCCCATGTATAATGGCTTGAGGCTCTTTATGTTCCTGGAGCAAGCGGATGCCTTTGGGTTCTACTAGCATGAGACAGGACATATGGAGATATTACTGGTGCCCGCTCTAGCAAATAGATGATCAACGGGAAGATAGTGATAGTGATAGTTCTAGGCAGGTTCAAACTGTGACCTGTCATCCCAGTGAGCCTAGCAGGAAGCCAGAGCAACCCCCACACACCATGAGGTCAATCATTTTCAACATCCAGACTCCACAACTCCTCAGAGCTCCACCCAAGAGAAAACCTGACCTTTCCCTTTGAGTTTCATCAGTAAATGCTTGAGATGACAACCTCCTACTGAGAGTATACCACCTACACAGCAGAGCCTGGCAAGCTACCCGTGTTTTATTTGATATGCCAAAAACCAGTAACAATTATTGTCTCATTCCCATGACCTGAAGGAATGGTTTGAGGCCCTTCCTGTTCCTGGAGCAAGCAGATGCACCTGGGGTATACTTGCTTGCAACAGGATGTATGGAGATGTTACTGGTGCCCGCTTGAGCAAATCAATGAACAACGGGAAGACAAGTGATACAAGTGATACAAGTTTTCCTAAAAGCAGCATAGTATTGTGTTGTGCATATATAATACAACTTTTTATAAATCCATACATCTGTTGTTGACATTTGAGTTGTTGCAAGAAAAGATGAGATAAACATAGCTGTCCCTGGATCTTTTTTAAATTAATGCTGTTGCATTTGGGGTTGGGGTAGATACATAGAAATGGGGTAGCTGGGTCAAATATGAGCTTCCCCTTGCTTTCCCTTGAGAAATCTCCATACAGCTTTCTATAGACTGGACCAAACGCTATTCCCACCACAGTGAATGAAGGTTCCTTTTTTACTGCTTGGTTAAAGAATTTTTTTTTTTCACGATACTAACCAATAATATGCCTGAAGATTAGGGTTTTCTTGTGTTTGAGACACAATTAGAGCTTTCATACTCTTAAGATTGCAGTGTAATACTTTTCTACTTTCTTCTTTTATAAAAATTCCCACCAATAGTGAATGAGAGTTCCATTCTCCAGTATCGGCACCAGCACTGGTTGTTCTTGCTCTTTTAGATGTGTTCACATGATTTCTAAAAATGGAAAATATCTGGTACACTATTTTCATCACAGTTAAAAGTTTGGAGTTCAAGTTTACACAGCAAAAAATAAAATTTAGACATTCCACAAAAAAAAAATTTCCTTTCTGGCCAAAAAAGACATATAAAAATGCTCATCTTTATTAATCATCAGAGAGATGCAAATCAAAACAACAATTAGATATCATCTCACACCACAGAGACTGGCACATATCCAGAAGAGCAAGAACAACAAGTGCTGGCGTGGATGCGGGAAAACGGGACTCTCATCCAATGTTGGTGGGAATGTCGACTAGTACAGCCTTTTAGAAAACAATATGGACATTCCTCTAAAGACTAGAAATTGAACTCCCATTTGACCCAGTCATACCACTCCTGGGAATATACCCTGGGATGCCAAAACACAAAGCAGAAACACCATCTCCACGTTTATGTTCAGAGCAGCTGTATTCACAATAGCCAAAATCTGGAAACAACCAGAGTGCCTGAGAACTGATGACTGGATAAAGAAACTTTGGTACATCTACACAATGGAATACTATGCAGCTGTTAGGAAAAAATGAAATTATGAAATTTGCCTATAAATGGATGGACATGGAGAGGATCATGTTGAGCGAAATTAGTCAGAAGGAAAAAGAGATATAGAATGACTGCATTTATTTGCATGACATAAATATATAGATACATACATATGTATATATATATATACACATATATATATGATACCAATATCCAAGATCAGACAAAACATGGATCAAGTGGAATCTACCACAAGCATCTGGGTGTCAGAGGTTGGGTGGGACAGAGAAGGGAACAGTGCTAACAATTGTTGTAAGTGATAATTCCAGCCTAGCACTGAGTATTGAATACAGGCAAAAAAGATACACATGATAACCTCTAAATGTATGTATTGCAATCCACAGTGTGTAAGAGAAGGAAGAGAGAGAGAGAGAGAAAAGAGAGAGAAAGAGAAAAGAGATAAAGAACTATCCATAGAGGCAGGCTAGGGGAGGGAATCGGGGGACATTGGTGGTGGGAAATGGGCACTGGTGGAGGGGATTGGTGCTGAAACAATGTATGATCGAAACCTGGACATGAACGTCCTTATAATTGTATATCTCACGGTGGTATAATAAAGTATTTTAAAAATTTCCTTTCTGCTAACATTTAAATCTTTTTTCATTTTCTTTTGTTTCTTTTTTTTTCTTTTGAGCCAAACCCTGTGTACTCAGGGCTTACTCAATGCTCTGCACCGGGGGATCACTGTAGGCTGACTCAAAGGATAATATGTGTGCCAGGAATAAAACCTAGACCAGCCATGCAAGGTAAATTCCCTACCCATTGTATTATGAATCCAGTCCCATAATAATATTTTTTAATCTTTCCCTTTTGTTTGTGGTATCATGGATTGAACCCAGGGCAACGCACACAAGATAAGTGCTGTACTGTTGAGTCATATGTCTGACACTGTAGCTTGTATTAATTTCTAATTAAACATGGTGTTTATCAAACATTTAGGAAATGTTCCCCTAGCAGCCACACCAACACTCCACAAACACCACCAAACAACTCACCTTCACTGATTCACAACTAATATCTGCATTACTAAAATTGTTAAATATATGGATATTGAATAACATGGTAATTAGGACTGTTCATAAGATAAGTCAGTTGATGAACAAATATATATCTACAAAGAATTAGAATCCAAGTAATATCTGGATAAGTAATAAAATATATTCTTTCCATTACTTAAAAATTTCTTTGAGGGGTCAGAGCAATAGCACAGTAGATAAAATTCTTGACTTGCATACGATAAACCTCAGTTCAATTCCCAGCACCCCACAATGTCCCCTTAACACCACCAGGAATGTTTCCTGAATGGAGAGCCAGTAGGAACCCCTGATCATTGTTCGTGTGTCCCATAAAACAAACAAGCAAAATTCCTCAAAAAAAATATCTTACCTTTGAATGAAAAGTCAAAACAATACATTGGTGGCTCCCCTGATTCATCTATTATAAGTAAAGTATATAGCAATAATTAATGTTGAAGGAAGAAAGTCAAAGTATCATGTTATGAGTATCCAACAGTAAATGTGAACTGATATATTTACCAAAGGTATAATGAGATGTCCAAGGAGCATATTGTAAATTGCAGTGGAACCTCCAAGAATATAAGATGGGATTTTTTTTTTGCTTTTAGTGACACCCAACAATGCTCAGGGGTTACTCCTGACTCTGCACTCAGAAATTATTCCTGGCAGTGTTCAGGGGACCATATTGGATGCCAGAGATTGAATCCACATCAGCTGTGTGCAAAGCAAATGCCCTACCCACTGTACTATCGGGCCTTTTTTTCACAAGTATTTACATTTATTGCATACATATTAGATACCAGTTAAAAAGAATGAAAACCTTATACTCTACAACATGGGAATAAATATTAGTGCTATTACACAAATGGAATGAATGAACATGACTTTGTGATCTTAATTGCATTCATGTTACATGTTCCTCGAGCTAATCTTTAATGATGACCAGGTACTTAACTGAATCAGTGGAGTTAAGAGAGCAGATGTGCGGTTTAAGTGTTGTTAGTTTAAAGACATATGAGGTAATTTTATTGGTGGCCCCATTTTGATGGGGCTTAACAGTTCACTGCTAATAGCGATCATGGTTCAGGGATGGGATTGAATAGTGAAACATTTTAGATCACAAGTTTAAGTATTAGTTATTTTATAAATACTGCTTAAGTTATTTACCTAACATTAAAAACTTATTTTTTAATGTTTGTTTTATATATTTGTTGTTAAATTTTATGTGTGTCTTATCTTTTATATTTGAATATTAACCCATTATCAGATAATGGTTCACTTAACTAGACTCATGAAAAATAACAATCCTAGCAAATCAGATCAGAGTTGAAAATGTGTTAGAAATACAAAATATCACAATAGATTACTATGAACAACTTTATGCTCCTAATCTGGAGAGCATAAAATAAAAGAATACATTTTTACAATCATGCAACCTCCCAAGATTAAATCACAAGTAGAAAACCAGTACAGACCTATTATGATAAGGAAATTGAACAGTATTCAAAATTCTTCCCAAGAACAAAATCCTAGGGTGACTAGAGGGTTCTACCAAACCTTCAGAAAAGAATTCCAAAATATCAAAGAAATGGGAATTATTCCAAGAGATTCAATGAAGCCAACATTACCTTAATTCCAAAATCAAACATAAAATACTGGAAAAGAAACTTATACTTCAATATCTGCAATAAACTTTGATGCAAAGCTCTTCAATAAAACCTTTTTTTTTTTTTTTTTTTTTTTTGCTTTTTTGGGTCACACCCGGCAATGTTCAGGAGTTTCTCCTGGCTCTGCACTCAGGAATTACTCCTGGTGGTGCTTGGGAGACCATATGATATGCCGGGGATCGAACCTGGACCAGCACAGGTCAGCTGTGTGCAAGGCAAATGTCCTACCTGCTGGACTATGGCTCCAGCCCGTTCAACAAAATCTTAGTATAACTAAATCTAAAAATGCATTCAAAAGGAGCATCCACTGCGATTGTTGGGATTTATTCCAGGAATGCAAAGATGGTTCAAAATACACAAATCATTTGAAGTAATACACTGCATTAACAAAAGAGAAAGATCTTATGTCAGTATATGCAAAGAAAGTTTTGATAAGATCCAAAAGCTATTCATGATTTTTAAAAAACACCTCCACAAAACAGGCATAGAAAGAACATATCTCAAAATTTTAATGAACTTTTATAACAAACCAACATCCAATACTGTATTTCTTGTCAATAATAAAAACACCAGAATTTGATTTAATTTTCATAGTAAAGAAAGACACACTAGTTCATAGTATTAAATAGAGCCATGAGTCTAGTGGCTTCTCTGTTGGATGTTCAGGCATAGAGTATCTCATTTCCAATAAGATACAAAATATTGTGTTTGCTTAGGATTGGGGTGCAAAGGTAAAGATGATAAAAACATGCGAAGTAAAAAGAATTATGTATTTAACATTAAAAACCCTAAAACATAGAGGGAGATTGTAGTCTCAATTGTATGTCAATTGAGTTAAGATGCTCTTTAAATTGCAGGGTCCTCTTTCAGCTGGTACTTTCAGCTAGTGCCTGCCAAATACTTTCAACTTACCATTGTGCTCTTTTGGGTTATTTGTGGTAGAAGTCACATCCTGCTGCTGTATTCAGAGCTTACTCCTGACTCTTTCTGCTCAGAGGGGACATTCCTCGTTGTGCTTGGGGACGATAGGTGTGCCAGGGACTGAACCTGGTCAACTTTATGCTAGGTAAGTGCATTATCTGCTGTATTACGTCTTCAGCACTCACCATTGTATTTTAGAATCACCAAAAACTCAGAGTGGTTTAACTTCAAAGTACCTCTCACCACTTAAACTCCAAAAGCTTGGTATTTATTATGAACAACTCCTAAAGTTCATTGCCCAAATTGAAAATACACCCTAGCAAACCGACTACTGTGCACCAATGGGAACAAGGAAGTGAGCCATCATGAGGCTTCAGATGGAGCTGTGGTTCTCCCTGGAATGTTTCCCTGAAGGGCACGTCCTTGGCCCATATAGGTTGGAGGTACTTGTAATTGTTGGAACCATCTTCTGCAAACATAGTGTGAGAAGTCTCTGTCTGAAATGTTGAATACACGTATTAAACTGAACCCATACTCATAAATTGAAAGACAACAAAAAGACCATTTAAATGCTTGTGTGCTCATTGGATGTGCCTCGAGAAGGCTTGGGTGACAAGGGAAACATGGCCACAAACTGTCAACAAAGCTGCTGATTGAGGCCAGCGTGCATGAACCAGAGAAGGAGGGCTCACACATCCACGGTCAACACTTGCCTCTGACTCCTAGGGCTTCAAGAGTGTGAGAAGAGCAGAGCAAAGACAGAACAAGGAGGAATTCAAAAGCCAGGGCCCTCATCACATTTCCCATGGCCTGCTTACGGAGGGGGCAGGGAGAGGTGTCTCTGTGGCATTCTCCTCTAGCTCTGAGACTCCCATTCCCTCCCTTTACTCATTAGTGCTAGAAACAGAACAATGTAATAGAAGAGAGCAGCAGGGGAACCTGACAGTGACCTTTGAGGGGAGGCTGCTGAGGCTCTCACTCAGTGAACTCATCCTGTTTGTTCCTCAGTCTGTTTCCCTGTGTTCAAAGAACGCTGTCAGCCCCACACTTCCTGCTACCACCTCCCATCAGAGATGCTTTCATTTTCTCTCTTAGTTGGTTCAGAGGTTGATTCCTCTGTGTGTGTGTATGTGTGTGCTAAGAACTTGGGTTTTGAGTGTTTGCCTCAAGTGTAAAATCAACTGTTTCCCATCTGTGGTCAGAAACCACAGATTCAGAGCTGCTGCTGCGGAGGAAGCGCTGCCCTCCCAGAGGCCAGGGAACTGTCCTGTCTGCTGTGACCCGAGGTCTCTGTTCTCTGCCTCAACTTAGGCTTGCAGCTGCTCTCCCACATCAGCACTTCCTGTCTATGAAGTAAGGTTCCACCAGGACAGTGTCAGGCTCAGAAAGACAGGGAGACCCTGGAGGAGGGGGTCAAGCAGCCAATGAACGCCCCAGCAGATCATGTAGAGAGTTAGGATCTGAGTCCTCAGCACCAGGCCTGACTGGTTTGCTTTGCAGCAGTCTCTGACTCATTCTCCACACGCAGCTTCTTATAAAGAGATGAGCATCACAGCTCTAACTTCTGCCGCATGCTGGGTTAAAATATCATCTATTATGTTATAGACGGTACTATAGAGTTTGTTCTATTAGTTCAGTTTCTTATTTCCTTCTCCTCTAGTCCCCATACTGCCCAGACATTTGGTAACCACCAAAAGTCCATCAGTGACCACAATGTACATGTGCCATAGCACGCGTGAGGTTGGATATCTGACAGCTTTAATTGTAATCTGCATTTATTTAGAGGGTTTTTTTGGGTGGTGGGGCACGGCACAGCAAGTATTGCTCAGGGCTTCTACTGGCTCTGCATTCAGTGATCACTCCTGAAGGGGCTAGGGGACTATACGGAGGGCCTGGTTTCAAATCTGAGTCAGTTACATGGAAGACAAGGGCCCTACTCACTGTACTATAGTTCCAGCCTCACCAATATGCTTTAATATTTTAGGAAATTCTACTCTTTTTGTTGAAGTCTCCCACCATTTTCAACGTATTTTACTTCCAGGCAGGAGTGTGCCTGGAAGGAGCTGGAGGTGATGGACTGTCCCAACCTTCCATGTATCTTGGCTCTACCTGCAAGGTCACCCTCTCAGGTAGATGGTATGTGCACCCTCATCCCCTGTCCCCGTGTCCTCAATCAGTGTTGTGGGTGATCCAGCTGGCCACTCGTTGACTAGAAACACCACGAAGTCCCTGTGCCCTCAGGAGCTGTTCAGGATTGTTGCAGTACACTGCTGCCCAGAGCCTCTGCATCTGTCCTGGCGTTGCCTCCTTGCCTCCGGCAGGTCACTTTGTAGATAGGATGAGAACAGTTTGAATGTGGCAGTTCATTTCAAAATGTGTTCTATACTGGCTGGTATAATATTCTCTCATGCTGCCACAATCATCTTGAACTAGCTAGATCTTATGGGTATATTTGCCTGGCCACGTTGGATCTCTAAGTAATTAGACCAGAGAGATATGCTGTTTGCCTCCAAGCAAGCAAGCAAGAAAGCATGGCTCTCTGATAACTCAAAGCCTGAGATACGGAACAATCATGAAGTAAAGATGAGACTCTTGTGAAGGCTTGGAGAAATATATAACTGACAACAAAATACTCCTTGGTACAGATGCATGCCTTTGTATTCTGAGATACAGTTGTCTCATAAGCCACTCCTCCACTCTACCCTGCAGGGGCACAACATCAGCTAAGGCAGATCTTGGCTTGGAAACATTAACATCTCAAAGGGCCTAGGTGAGGTTCTGGGAGAAATTACCTGAGGGAATTTGACCCCTGATGGAGTCAAATTTCCATTGGAGTGGGGCGTCTGTGTTGCAGGGATATAAAAACGAGCTTCCTTTCTAGCTCTCTTTTACCCCCCTTTCTGCTGGCGCTCCCCTTCTTATCTCTTTGCTGTCTCCTCTCTGAGGGGCCTTAACACGTGGTGGCAGACATCTTGGCCTACAGGTGGCGCGTGACCCAGCTGGAAACCCTAAATTTTTGGGTTTTTTTTCTATTGCTGATTTGTATGCCAGAACCTGTGTTAAGTAAAGCATTTTGAAAATTCTCTGGATTCTCGGATCTTTCTCCACTGGCCACCAATCCTCTGGGGCAGAAGGGGATCCCTGACCCTGCTCCGGATTTTGTTTCATTCATTCGCTTGTTCGTTCACTCACTCACTCGCCGCTCGCTCATTTGCTCATTCGCTCGTTCATTCATTCATTCATTCATGTATTTATGTCTTCATTCATTCGTTCGCTTATTCATTCATTCATTCATTCGTTCATTCATTCATTCATTCGTTCATTTGTTCATTCATTCATTCATTTACTCATTTATTCATTCAGCTATTTATTTATTTACTCATTTATTCATGCAGTTATTTATTTATTTATTTATTTATTTATTTTGCTTTTTGGGTCACACTTGGCAATGCTCAGGGGTTACTCCTGGCTCTGCACTCAGGAATTACTCCTGGCGGTGCTCAGGGGACCATATGGGATGCTGGGGATTGAACCCAGGTTGGGTTTGTGTAAGGCAAATGCCCTACCCGCTGGACTATTGCTGTGGTCTGTGCTCCCGGATTTTGTGCAGGGTGCCCCAGTGTTTCCCCACACAGGGTGAGTGTGTTGGCCCACACCATGCTGATGTTCAGCCACAGAAGAACCAGTTTGAAATCTCCCTGGTTAAGTGACCAGGAAACACTGTTATACAGTCTGCAAATAATTTCCTTCCAATAATCAAAAGTAAAAAGTATTCACCTTGAAACTTGGGCCCGGAATAAAAGATCCTATATTAATGTACAAAGCAAAACTCCTGTTATAAATGAGATGGTGAAAGAAACGATAGCTCTGATAATGAAGTTTCCTGGAGAAATGTTGAGAAAACATGAAAACTTTTAACCATATGATTCATGAAAGAACTTCTGGAAAGGCAGCAAACAAGTTTTTAGTGAGGACAAACCTTAAATCTATCAGGAGTGAATTGGTTAAATTTTTTCAACAATTGCAAGCAATGTTCTTTAAAGTGAGTTGAGATGCTACTAAAATAAGTTTCCAGAACTATAAAAGTTGTTGCAAATATAAAAAAATATGAAAAAAATGCTCATCATCACTAATCATCAGAGAGATGCAAATCCAAACAACAATGAGATATCATTTTACATCACAGAGACTGGCACATATTCAAAAGAGCAAGAACAACAAGTGCTGGCGTGGATGTGGGGGAAAAGGGGACACTCATCCATTGTTGCTGGGAATGTTGGCTGGTATAGCCTTTCTGGAAAACAATATGGACATTCCTCCAAAGACTAGAAATTGAACTCCTATTTGACCAAGTCATACCACCCCTGGGAATATACTCTGGGAAGCCAAAAATAAGCAGCAGAAACACCATCCCTACTTTTTTTAAAAATTTTTTTATTATACCACCGTGAAACATACAATTAAAAAGGTGTTCATAATTGGTTCTTGGTAATACAGTATTCCAGCACCCATCCCTCCACCAGTGCCCCATTTCCACCACCAATGTACCCCTTCCTCCGTCCCCCACCTGCCTTAATAGCAGGTACCCCAGTTTCCTCTCTTTCTCTCTCTATCTCTCTCTCTGTCTCTGCATCTCTCTCCCTCTTATTTTACACATTGTGGCTAGCCCTGCAGATATTTAGAGTTTATCACTTAAGTCTCTTTGTGTATATTCAGTCCATCCCTACTTTTATGTTCATAGCAGCACTATTCACAATAGCCAGAATCTGGAAACAACCAGAGTGCCCGAAAATCGATGACTGGATAAAGAAGCTTTGGTACATCTACACAATGGAATACTATGCAGCTGTTAGGAAAAATGAAGTTATAAAATTTGCCTATAAATGGATGGACATGGAGAAGATTATGTTGAGCGAAATTAGCCAGAAGGAGAGAGACAGATACAGAATGACTCGCATTTATTTGCATGACATATATATATATATATATATATGTACATATTATGATACCAATGAATACAGAAGTGCAGATAGTGTTTCTGCTATGTGTATTTGGGTCTCCAGGGTATATTCCCAGGAGTGGTATTGCTGGGTCTAACCTTAGACTTTCTTATCGAAATGAGACTTGATCATCCCATGCTGGATATACAGCAACATACGTTGTTTTGCTACTTTGTGTTTCATTACCTATTGACTCTCTACTCTACATAACTGCCCAGTACTAGGTGACAATGAATTTTTTTTCTACTACTAATAGATCATTGACCTCAGATGATACAGACAGAGAGATAGAGACAAGTAAAAGTGAAGGAATAGGAGATGTTTATTGGGGTGTGCTCCCAGGTGAACCCTACCAGCATCTGGTAAGGCTGGGGTAGAGCCACACCTTGGGAGAGACTGAGCGGGATTCTTAAACTCTCTTGGGCAGGAAAAGGGAACCAAGACTAGTGGAACCGGTGAGCTTGGTCTGGCCCCTGTTATCTGTAAGGCGTTGGATGTGGAGAAGCATTGAATGTGTTCTGGGAGCTCTCTGGTGCCAGGTGGGCCCTGAGTCCTATCTTCATACTGGGGCAAGGTGATCTCTGATGCCGGAATGTTGCTATCTCGTTAGTTGAATGGCATCTGGTCCCAGTTGCCATTTTGTCTGCTGGAAACTTTCATTCATTATGCTACCAAGTTCCTAGCATGCATCAAGATCTTTCTTAGCATCTTTTTCCTTTGCTCTTCAGCCTTTATCCTTGGGGATTTGGAAAAGCTGCACTCCACAGCATGGTGGAATAGGCCTAAGGGCCTCCACTACATCAGTCCACCTCTGCTCCTTCTCTCTAGGGCTCCAGTATATGCAGACTTGAAATCAGTGACAGCATATTCGAAGTACTCTGTGAGATTTAGCCTCTATACCTGGAGATATTCAAAGTTGAGGAAAGGGTTTCAGAGATGCTGAGTCTCTAGACCGGTCTGGGACACTAAATACCCTCTGCTTTGGAAAAGGATAAACTTATCGCTCCAGTTCTCAGGAGGGAGAAACTCTGGTTGGGATTTAGCAATGTTTCTCCTTCTCACAAAGTGCAAATGATGGAACTGTTTCAAAGATCTGGGGGATATGATAAGAGTCACACAGTCATTAACACACTTCCTAGTATTCTTTGACTTTCCAAAACAGGATACAGATGCAGCACAGGGTCAATTCTCCCTGTGTGTCAGTTGAAGACAGCTTTGACTTCGCCAAGTCAGAAGAAATTTAGTTCCTAGCACTTTCAGTTTCATTTTACTGGCAAACCCAGAGTTCTTAACTTTTTTTTAAGTTTTGATTTAGACCCTGAATTTACAAAGCTGTTGACAGTAGGATTTCAGGTGTATTATATGCTCCCAACTCCAACCCCATCGCCCCACTCTCTATTAATGATCCCAGGCTCCCTCCCACTCCAAGCCTGTCTCCTTGACAGACGTATTTTAAAAATTTAATTATTGTATTTTGGGCCCGTGCTTACAATAGTTTTGGTTCTAGTGGCTTAGATATAGGCAGGTACATCATCTGTGACCACAGGTGAGCCCGAGGGTTCTGAATCACACCCTATAGACCACCTCATTTGGCTTTCCAATTCAACTCTCTTATTTCCTGGCATTTATTTTCATTAGTCTAGAGTCCATTATTTTCACTGGTTTCGGCATATCGAATACGCGACAGTTTGCCAGGCTCTGCTGTGCAGCGGCAGAGGAAGAGAGCAGCATGGAACGCCTTCAAGAGCCGCCAAAGAAATAGCTAAAAGGACAAAGAACCTCCAGCTCCAGGCACATCTCTTCCACTCCACCGTTCTCCCTGCATTAACATATGCCTCAGAGACCTGGGCCCTACGAAAGCCGTGTATGAAAACGCTATTCAGGTCTCCTAAAGAAGAATCAAAAGAGCTATGCTTGGAATATCACGCCTCACTCAAATGAGAGAAGGAATCTGGAGTTCCAACCTCCATCGACGATCCAGAGTCAGGGATGCTGTCTCATTTGCCAAAGCATCAAAAATCAGATGGGCTGGACATGCAATATGATTTGGAGATGACCGCTGGACTAGAGCCATTAACGACTGGATCCCAGGGGGTGTCAAAAGTTTATGTGGCCACCCACGTACAAGATGGTCAGACTTCTTTGTCAAGACCCTGAACGAACAGTTTGAGGCTCTTCGTATACCTGGAGCAAGCAGATGGGTTGCTCTTCGTATATCTGGAGCAAGTAGATGGTTGATACGATGTGCCAGTGTAACCCAAATCAATTGGGTTACACTGGCACATGACAGGGACAAATGGAAATGTTACTGGCACCCGCTCAAGCAAATAAACGAATAATGGGATGTCAAGTGATCAATATTATATGAATTATAATAAGCAATATTACATGGACAAAGAAATAAAGATCACTCAACTCTGGGTTTAGAAAAATATTATGTGGAAATCATTCATTTCCAAAAATCATTGAACTAATACAGCTAAGGAATGGTAGTCTTTTCAACATTGTTAAGATAGACTATCTGTATGGAAAATAATAAACTTGTTCTGTATATTTCATTATATACAAAATTACTTTTTTTACAAAATTAAATTTATATTGATTTAAACCTAAACTAAGAATAAACAGTATTTAACCCAAGGAAAAAAATAGAAAAGAAAATGTGGAAAATGCTAGTTTAGGCAATCATTGCTTAAATCATACCAAAAACTAAAATATATAAAGGAAAATGCTAAAATGTCAACATTATCAAAACTAAAAAACTTTTGCTCTTCCAAAGACATGGTTATGAAAAAGAAAAGTCACACATAGAATGATAGCACTCATTTGCAAGATATAAAAAACTTGTATGAGACTAATTCCCAAAGGTAATAAAAAGGGAGGGCCAGGAGGGAAGCTTTCCACAAAGCGAGGTGTGTGGGGGGGCAGAGTGTGGTTAGGACAGAGAAGGGAGCTCTATGATAGTGAGCATTGAAAATGATCACTCTGGACAAGAACTGAGTGCTGAAAGGACGTAAAGGGATATACATGGTAACCTTTCAGTAACAGTGTTACAGAAAACAGTGGTGATTTAACTTTTTTAAAAAAATGAGTTTTAGGCTCGAGCCTGGTGGCCCTGCCGGGAGCTGCCCACGGGCCAGCACAGGGCCCTCACGGACGGCTGGGGGAGGCTGGCGCTCGGCTCGCTGGGCCTAGCTGACCATGGAACCCCGAGGAGGGCAGATGGGTTTTGGGAGGGGCCCGTCGCCTGGGGGGTCCCGAAGCAGCCGGATGAGACTCGCCCATCACACTAGCCACCATTTTTGCTGTCTGGACGCTGCAAAACTGCCTCACGACCAGATCAACAAAGCCAGTTCGAGCCCAGGTCGCGCGGCCAACAAGCGGCCGCTGTTCCACTAAAATAGTGAAACAGTAATGTCTTTTAATGCACTGCATTCCCACGAATAGCAGGAAAGTTTGTTGGGAGGGAGCTATAAAGAGGAAAGAAATGACATACAGAACCCGCCAAGTGGTCGAGGTGCGGGAGGGGGAGGGAGGTGGGGACATTGGTGATGGGAGATGGGTTTGGGCGGAGGGTGCGTGTTGGAACACTGTAGAACCAAAACTCTACATGAGCATCTTTCAATTAAAAAAAAAGGTGGAATCTACCACAAACATGTGGGAATTAGTGGTTAGGTAAGACAGAGAAGGGAACAGTGTGCTAATATTTGTCAAAAGTGATAATACCAGCCTAGAACTGAGCATTGAATATAGGAAAAAAGATATACATGATGATCTCTAAATGTATGTATTGCAATCCACAATGTGTAAGAGAAGAGAGAAAGAGAGAGAGAGAAGAGATAAAGAACTTGCCATAGAGGCAGGCTAGGGGAGGGGGAGGGAAGTGGGGACATTGGTTTTGGGAAATGGGCACTGGAGGAGGGATGGGTGCTGGAACACTGTATGACGGAAACCCAAACATGAACATCTTTGTAACTGTATATCACATGGCGGTGTAATAAAATATTAAAAAAAAATGAGTTTTAAAAAGACAATGAAAATCAACATGGAAAGAAATAATTTGAAAAGTATTTCTGATATGGACAAAGATATACCTATCTAGGCATATATTAATTCATGTTTATACATGTCCATGATATGGACAAAGATAAACTTATCTAGGCATATATTAATTCATAAAAAAAATCAATGGGTTGGAGTTGTGATCTATAAGTACAGCATCTGTCTTATATGCATGTTGCCATGTTTTTGAGCACTTACACAAAAAAAAATTTAACAAACCAAAATAAAATTGACAAAATATTAAATAAAACACACACATATATACACACAAATGGTCAACAAACAAATGATAAAGTGTTGAACATGACTAATGTTTGGGAAAATATACACTAACACAATAAGCTACATCTGCAAAACCTCTAAGGAACCTATTTTTAACTAATATCAAAAGTATTGAGAAATCAATAAACAAAGGAGAAAAAAATGTTACTACAATACTAAATGTAGGTTGGAATATGCTCTCATAGAGTGTAAACACATCCAAAGAGAACCACATTTCAGGGGGAAATTTACAGTATTTCATAAAATTATATGTCCAAATAAACTTCCTAATTCCAACATATAGCATGTACCCAACAGCCGTTTGGGTACATAACCGACCTAGAGGAGATAACGGTTTTGGTATGTACACACAGTGGAAGCTATGCAGCTGTAAGAAACTATGAAACCATGCAATTTGCTGCAACTTGGATGATCAGTGAAGTCAGTTAGAAGAAAGACAAATGCTGGATAATCTCATTTTCCTGTGGTCTATAGAATAACAGGATAAGGCTATATGAATAACAAAGAGGGGAGACCTAGGCTACCTTGGTCCCTAGATTATAAAACTGAGAAGAGCAGAGAAGGAAAAGAATCCCAGGGCTGAATGTGGACAGAAAGCAGCAGACAAGAGGTAATGGGGAGGGCTAGAGTGATAGCACAGCAGGTAGAGCATTTGCCTTGCATGCGACCGACCCAGGTTTGATCCCCAGCATCCCATATGGTCCCCCGAGCACCGCCAGGAGTAATTCCTGAGTGCAGAGCCAGGAGTAACCCCCTGAGCATTTCCGGGTGTGACCCAAAAAGCAGAAAAAAGGAGGTTATGGGGAGGGGGTGGGGACTTGAACAAAACACGTGTTGAGCTATTGTATATCTGAACCACAGAATGAAAACTATGGAAAGCATGAGCTCTAAACTTATAATAATCAAATTTTAAAATGTGCCTGTCAAAGAGGCAGGCGTAGGGGTGGAAAGGAACCTGGGAATGTGGTGGAGGAAGTTTATTCTGGTGATGGGGTCTGTGTTGGAACAGTCTATGCCTGAAACTCAGCTATGAATAACTTCAAAAATCACAGTGACTTAATAACATTTTTAACAAAATAAAAAAAAACCTTGGTTTGTCTGTGAATACTTTTGATATCTGTAATTTTGATATCTGTAATAACCCAAACATGCAACAATTCATGAGTGAATAAGCAAACCTCATGCATTCATTCCATTATAGATTGAATTTTTCCT
>JAJIBD010036787.1:0-13163 GCA_021461705.1 Cryptotis parvus
CACAGCCCGGATCATCGACACCCACCCTGCAGCAGTTTTTTCAATCCGGCCCAGGTATGCTGAAGCAAGAGACTCTCAGACATGGGACAGAGCTGCTACTTTACTCTCCCTGTGCTTGGCTATAAGCCAGAGGTGCCCAGGAAGGCATAGGCGAGGTTCTAGCCCCTGGCCTGCCACCCCAGCAGAGCCTCACAATAAGCCAGACGACCTTACTGACTCCATGGGGGCTGCACGTTTTCCACATCTAGACTTCTTTCTCTAAGGGGGCTCCACCCAGCAGAGCAGAGCTATCCACTGCACGAGCTCACGTGGCCGCTAATCAATAATTTGAGGTTCATCAATAATTACTTTATTTAGAATGACTACGAACTACAAGAGTATGCCACCCACCGCGGCCAAGCCTGGCGAGCTGCGTCGGGCCGTATTTGTATACCAAATACCAGTAACATTTATATTAGAGTCATTCCATATATAATGGCTTGAGGCTCTTTATGTTCCTAGAGCAAGGATGCCTTTAGGTTCTACTAGCATGAGACAGGACATATGGAGAGATATTACTGGTGCCCGCTCACAGCAAATAGATGATCAAGCGGGGGGAAGATAGTGATGAGTGATAGTTCTAGGCAGGTTCAAACTGTGACCTATCTCCCAGTGAGCCTAGCAGGGAAGCCGGAGCAACGGCTTACCACCCTGAGGTCAATCATTTTCAACATCCAAGACTCCACAACTCCTCAGAGCTCCCCCAGAGAGAAAACCTGACCTTTTCCCTTTTGAGTTTCATCAGTAAATACTTGAGATGACAACACTCCTGCTGAGGAGTATACCACCTGCACAGCAGAGCCTGGCAACTACCGCGTGTTTTATTTGTATGCCCAAAACCGGTAACAGGTATTGTCTCATTCCATGACCTGAAGGGAATGGTTTGAGGCCCTTCCTGTTCCCGGAGCAAGCAGATGCACCTCGGGTATACTTGCTTGCAACAGGATGTATGGAGATGCCACTGGTGCCCGCTTGAGCAAATCAATGAACAACGGGAAGACAAGTGATACAAGTGATACAAGTTTTCCTAAAAGCAGCATAGTATTGTGTTGTGCATATATAATACAACTTTTATAAATCCATACATCTGTTGTTGACATTTGAGTTGTTGCAAGAAAAGATGAGATAAACATAGCTGTCCCTGATCTTTTTAAATTAATGCTGTTGCATTTGGGGTTGGGGGTAGATACATTAGAAATGGGGGTAGCTGGGTCAAATATGAGCTTCCCCCTTTCCCTTGAGAAATCTCCATACAGCTTTCTATAGACTGGACCAAACGCTATTCCCACCACAGTGAATGAAGGTTCCTTTTTTACTGCTTGGTTAAAGAATTTTTTTTTCACGATACTAAACCAATAATATGCCTGAAGATTAGGTTTTCTTGTGTTTGAGACACAATTAGAGCTTTCTACTCTTAAGATTGCAGTGTAATACTTTTCTACTTTCTTCTTTTATAAAAATTCCCACCAATAGTGAATGAGAGTTCCATTCTCCAGAATCGGCACCAGCACTGGTTGTTCTTGCTCTTTTAGATGTGTTCACATGATTTCTAAAAATGGAAAATATCTGGTACACTATTTTCATCACAGTTAAAAGTTTGGAGTTCAAGTTTACACAGCAAAAATAAAATTTAGACATTCCACAAAAAAAAAAAATTTCCTTTCTGGCCAAAAGACATATAAAAATGCTCATCTTTATTAATCATCAGAGAGATGCAAATCAAAACAACAATTAGATATCATCTCACACCACAGAGACTGGCACATATCCAGAAGGCAAGAACAACAAGTGCTGGCGTGGATGCGGGAAAAGGGGACTCTCATCCAATGTTGGTGGGAATGTCGACTAGTACAGCCTTTTTAGAAAACAATATGGACATTCCTCTAAAGACTAGAAATTGAACTCCCATTTGACCCAGTCATACCACTCCTGGGAATATACCCTGGGATGCCAAAAACACAAAGCAGAAACACCATCTCCACGTTTATGTTCAGAGCAGCTGTATTCACAATAGCCAAAATCTGGAAACAACCAGAGTGCCTGAGAACTGATGACTGGATAAAGAAACTTTGGTACATCTACACAATGGAATACTATGCAGCTGTTAGGAAAAAATGAAATTATGAAATTTGCCTATAAATGGATGGACATGGAGAGGATCATGTTGAGCTGAAATTAGTCAGAAGAGAAAAGAGATATAGAATGACTGCATTTATTTGCATGACATAAATATATAGATACATACATATGTATATATATATATACACATATATATATGATACCAATATCCAAGATCAGACAAAACATGGATCAAGTGGAATCTACCACAAGCATCTGGGTGTCAGAGGTTGGGTGGGACAGAGAAGGGAACAGTGCTAACAATTGTTGTAAGTGATAATTCCAGCCTAGCACTGAGTATTGAATACAGGCAAAAAAGATACACATGATAACCTCTAAATGTATGTATTGCAATCCACAGTGTGTAAGAGAAGGAAGAGAGAGAGAGAGAGAAAAGAGAGAGAAAGAGAAAAGAGATAAAGAACTATCCATAGAGGCAGGCTAGGGGAGGGAATCGGGGGACATTGGTGGTGGGAAATGGGCACTGGTGGAGGGATTGGTGCTGAAACAATGTATGATCGAAACCTGGACATGAACGCCCTTATAATTGTATATCTCACGGTGGTATAATAAAGTATTTTAAAAATTTCCTTTCTGCTAACATTTAAATCTTTTTTTCATTTTCTTTTGTTTCTTTTTTTTTTTTTTGAGCCAAACCCTGTGTACTCAGGGCTTACTCAATGCTCTGCACCGGGGATCACTGTAGGCTGACTCAAAGGATAATATGTGTGCCAGGAATAAAACCTAGACCAGCCATGCAAGGTAAATTCCTACCCATTGTATTATGAATCCAGTCCCATAATAAATTTTTTTAATCTTTCCCTTTGTTTGTGGTATCATGGATTGAACCCAGGGCAACGCACACAAGATAAGTGCCTGTACTGTTGAGTCATATGTCTGACACTGTAGCTTGTATTAATTTCTAATTAAACATGGTGTTTATCAAACATTCTAGGAAATGTTCCCCTAGCAGCCACACCAACACTCCACAAACACCACCAAACAACTCACCTTCACTGATTCACAACTAATATCTGCATTACTAAAATTGTTAAATATATGGATATTGAATAACATGGTAATTAGGACTGTTCATAAGATAAGTCAGTTGATGAACAAATATATATCTACAAAGAATTAGAATCCAAGTAATATCTGGATAAGTAATAAAATATATTCTTTCCATTACTTAAAAATTCCTTTGAGGGGTCAGAGCAATAGCACAGTAGATAAAATTCTTGACTTGCATACGATAAACCTCAGTTCAATTCCCAGCACCCCACACAATGTCCCTTAACACCACCAGGAATGTTTCCTGAATGGAGAGCCAGTAGGAACCCCTGATCATTGTTCGTGTGTCCCATAAAACAAACAAGCAAAATTCCTCAAAAAAAATATCTTACCTTTGAATGAAAAGTCAAAACAATACATTGGTGGCTCCCTGATTCATCTATTATAAGTAAAGTATATGAGCAATAATTAATGTTGAAGGAAGAAAGTCAAAGTATCATGTTATGAGTATCCAACAGTAAATGTGAACTGATATATTTACCAAAGGTATAATGAGATGTCCAAGGAGCATATTGTAAATTGCAGTGGAACCTCCAAGAATATAAGATGGGATTTTTTTTTTGTTTTTAGTGACACCCAACAATGCTCAGGGGTTACTCCTGACTCTGCACTCAGAAATTATTCCTGGCAGTGTTCAGGGGACCATATTGGATGCCAGAGATTGAATCCACATCAGCTGTGTGCAAAGCAAATGCCCTACCCACTGTACTATCGGGCCTTTTTTTCACAAGTATTTACATTTATTGCATACATATTAGATACCAGTTAAAAAAGAATGAAAACCTTATACTCTACAACATGGGAATAAATATTAGTGCTATTACACAAAATGGAATGAATGAACATGACTTTGTGATCTTAATTGCATTCATGTTACATGTTCCTCGAGCTAATCTTTAATGATGACCAGGTACTTAACTGAATCAGTGGAGTTAAGAGAGCAGATGTGCGGTTTAAGTGTTGTTAGTTTAAAGACATATGAGGTAATTTTATTGGTGGCCCCATTTTTGATGGGGCGAACAGTTCACTGCTAATAGCGATCATGGTTCAGGGGATGGGATTGAATAGTGAAACATTTTAGATCACAAGTTTAAGTATTAGTTATTTTATAAATACTGCTTAAGTTATTTACCTAACATTAAAAAACTTATTTTTTAATGTTTGTTTTATATATTTGTTGTTAAATTTTATGTGTGTCTTATCTTTTATATTTGAATATTAACCCATTATCAGATAATGGTTCACTTAACTAGACTCATGAAAAATAACAATCCTAGCAAATCAGATCAGAGTTGAAAATGTGTTAGAAATACAAAATATCACAATAGATTACTATGAACAACTTTATGCTCCTAATCTGGAGAGCATAAAATAAAAGAATACATTTTTACAATCATGCAACCTCCCAAGATTAAATCACAAGTAGAAAACCAGTACAGACCTATTATGATAAGGAAATTGAACAGTATTCAAAATTCTTCCCAAGAACAAAATCCTAGGGTGACTAGAGGGTTCTACCAAACCTTCAGAAAAGAATTCCAAAATATCAAAGAAATGGGAATTATTCCAAGAGATTCAATGAAGCCAACATTACCTTAATTCCAAAATCAAACATAAAATACTGGAAAAGAAACTTATACTTCAATATCTGCAATAAACTTTGATGCAAAGCTCTTCAATAAAAACCTTTTTTTTTTTTTTTTTTTTTTTTTGCTTTTTTGGGTCACACCCGGCAATGTTCAGGGAGTTTCTCCTGGCTCTGCACTCAGGAATTACTCCCGGTGGTGCTTGGGAGACCATATGATATGCCGGGGGATCGAACCTGGACCAGCACAGGTCAGCTGTGTGCAAGGCAAATGTCCTACCTGCTGGACTATGGCTCCAGCCCGCTCAACAAAATCTTAGTATAACTAAATCTAAAAATGCATTCAAAAGGAGCATCCACTGCGATTGTTGGGATTTATTCCAGGAATGCAAAGATGGTTCAAAATACACAAATCATTTGAAGTAATACACTGCATTAACAAAAGAGAAAGATCTTATGTCAGTATATGCAAAGAAAGTTTTGATAAGATCCAAAAGCTATTCATGATTTTAAAAAAACACCTCCACAAAACAGGCATAGAAAGAACATATCTCAAAAATTTTAATGAACTTTTATAACAAACCAACATCCAATACTGTATTTCTTGTCAATAATAAAAACACCAGAATTTGATTTAATTTTCATAGTAAAGAAAGACACACTAGTTCATAGTATTAAATAGAGCCATGAGTCTAGTGGCTTCTCTGTTGGATGTTCAGGCATAGAGTATCTCATTTCCAATAAGATACAAAATATTGTGTTTGCTTAGGATTGGGGTGCAAAGGTAAAGATGATAAAAACATGCTAAGTAAAAAAGAATTATGTATTTAACATTAAAAAAAAACCCTAAAACATAGAGGGAGATTGTAGTCTCAATTGTATGTCAATTGAGTTAAGATGCTCTTTAAATTGCAGGGTCCTCTTTCAGCTGGTACTTTCAGCTAGTGCCTGCCAAATACTTTCAACTTACCATTGTGCTCTTTTGGGTTATTTGTGGTAGAAGTCACATCCTGCTGCTGTATTCAGAGCTTACTCCTGACTCTTTCTGCTCAGAGGGGACATTCCCTCGTTGTGCTTGGGGACGATAGGTGTGCCAGGGACTGAACCTGGTCAACTTTATGCTAGGTAAGTGCATTATCTGCTGTATTACGTCTTCAGCACTCACCATTGTATTTTAGAATCACCAAAAACTCAGAGTGGTTTAACTTCAAAGTACCTCTCACCACTTAAACTCCAAAAGCTTGGTATTTATTATGAACAACTCCTAAAGTTCATTGCCCAAATTGAAAATACACCCTAGCAAACCGACTACTGTGCACCAATGGGAACAAGGGAAGTGAGCCATCATGAGGCTTCAGATGGAGCTGTGGTTCTCCCTGGAATGTTTCCTGAAGGGCACGTCCTTGGCCCATATAGGTTGGAGGTACTTGTAATTGTTGGAACCATCTTCTGCAAACATAGTGTGAGAAGTCTCTGTCTGAAATGTTGAATACACGTATTAAACGGAACCCATACTCATAAATTGAAAGACAACAAAAAAGACCATTTAAATGCTTGTGTGCTCATTGGATGTGCCTCGAGAAGGCTTGGGTGACAAGGGAAACATGGCCACAAACTGTCAACAAAGCTGCTGATTGAGGCCAGCGTGCATGAACCAGAGAAGGAGGGCTCACACATCCACGGTCAACACTTGCCTCTGACTCCTAGGCTTCAAAGAGTGTGAGAAGAGCAGAGCAAAGACAGAACAAGGAGGGAATTCAAAAAGCCAGGGCCCTCATCACATTTCCCATGGCCTGCTTACGGAGGGGGCAGGGAGAGTGTCTCTGTGGCATTCTCCTCTAGCTCTGAGACTCCCATTCCTCCCTTTTACTCATTAGTGCTAGAAACAGAACAATGTAATAGAAGAGAGCAGCAGGGGAACCTGACAGTGACCTTTGAGGGGAGGCTGCTGAGGCTCTCACTCAGTGAACTCATCCTGTTTGTTCCTCAGTCTGTTTCCCTGTGTTCAAAGAACGCTGTCAGCCCCACACTTCCTGCTACCACCTCCCCCATCAGAGATGCTTTCATTTTCTCTCTTAGTTGGTTCAGAGGTTGATTCCTCTGTGTGTGTGTATGTGTGTGCTAAGAACTTGGGTTTTGAGTGTTTGCCTCAAGTGTAAAAATCAACTGTTTCCCCATCTGTGGTCAGAAACCACAGATTCAGAGCTGCTGCTGCGGAGGAAGCGCTGCCTCCCAGAGGCCAGGGAACTGTCCTGTCTGCTGTGACCCGAGGTCTCTGTTCTCTGCCTCCAACTTAGGCTTTGCAGCTGCTCTCCCCACATCAGCACTTCCTGTCTATGAAGTAAGGTTCCACCAGGACAAGTGTCAGGCTCAGAAAGACAGGGAGACCCTGAGGAGGGGTCAAGCAGCCAATGAACGCCCCAGCAGATCATGTAAGAGAGTTAGGATCTGAGTCCTCAGCACCAGGCCTGACTGGTTTGCTTTGCAGCAAAGTCTCTGACTCATTCCTCCACACGCAGCTTCTTATAAAGAGATGAGCATCACAGCTCTAACTTCTGCCGCATGCTGGGTTAAAATATCATCTATTATGTTATAGACGGTACTATAGAGTTTGTTCTATTAGTTCAGTTTCTTATTTCCTTCTCCTCTAGTCCCCATACTGCCCAGACATTTGGTAACCACCAAAAGTCCATCAGTGACCACAATGTACATGTGCCATAGCACGCGTGAGGTTGGATATCTGACAGCTTTAATTGTAATCTGCATTTATTTAGAGGGTTTTTTTTGGGTGAGGGGCACGGCACAGCAAGTATTGCTCAGGGCTTCTACTGGCTCTGCATTCAGTGATCACTCCTGAAGGGGCTAGGGGACTATACGGAGGGCCCGGTTTCAAATCTGAGTCAGTTACATGGAAGACAAGGGCCCTACTCACTGTACTATAGTTCCAGCCTCACCAATATGCTTTAATATTTTAGGAAATTCTACTCTTTTTGTTGAAGTCTCCCACCATTTTCAACGTATTTTACTTCCAGGCAGGAGTGTGCCTGGAAGGAGCTGGAGGTGATGGACTGTCCCAACCTTCCATGTATCTTGGCTCTACCTCAAAGGTCACCCTCTCAGGTAGATGGTATGTGCACCCTCATCCCCTGTCCCCGTGTCCTCAATCAGTGTTGTGGGTGATCCAGCTGGCCACTCGTTGACCCGAAACACCACGAAGTCCCTGTGCCCTCAGGAGCTGTTCAGGATTGTTGCAGTACACTGCTGCCCAGAGCCTCTGCATCTGTCCTGGCGTTGCCTCGTTGCCTCGGCAGGTCACTTTGTAGATAGGATGAGAACAGTTTGAATGTGGCAGTTCATTTCAAAATGTGTTCTATACTGGCTGGTATAATATTCTCTCATGCTGCCTAATCATCTTGAACTAGCTAGATCTTATGGGTATATTTGCTGGCCACGTTGGATCTCTAAGTAATTAGACCAGAGAGATATGCTGTTTGCCTCCAAGCAAGCTAAGCAAGAAAGCATGGCTCTCTGATAACTCAAAGCCTGAGATACGGAACAATCATGAAGTAAAGATGAGACTCTTGTGAAGGCTTGGAGAAATATATAACTGACAACAAAATACTCCCTTGGTACAGATGCATGCCTTTGTATTCTGAGATACGAGTTGTCTCATAAGCCACTCCTCCACTCTACCTGCAGGGGCACAACATCAGCTAAGGCAGATCTTGGCTTGGAAACATTAACATCTCAAAGGGGCCTAGGTGAGGTTCTGGGAGAAATTACCTGAGGGAATTTGACCCCTGATGGAGTCAAATTTCCATTGGAGTGGGCGTCTGTGTTGCAGGGATATAAAAAACGAGCTTCCTTTCTAGCTCTCTTTTTACCCCCCTTTCTGCTGGCGCCTCCTTCTTATCTCTTTGCTGTCTCCTCTCTGAGGGGCCCTAACACGTGGTGGCAGACATCTTGGCCTACAGGTGGCCGTGACCCAGCTGGAAACCCTAAATTTTGGGTTTTTTTCCATTGCTGATTTGTATGCCAGAACCTGTGTTAAGTAAAGCATTTTTGAAAATTCTCTGGATTCCCGGATCTTTCTCCACTGGCCACCAATCCTCTGGGGCAGAAGGGGGATCCCTGGCCCTGCTTCCGGATTTTTGTTTCATTCATTCGTTTTGTTAGTTCACTCACTCACTTTCGCTCGTTCGTTTTCTTTTGCTCATTCGATTCGTTCATTCATTCATTCATTCATGTATTTATGTCTTCATTCATTCGTTCGTTTATTCATTCTATTCATTCATTTCGTTCATTCATTCATTCATTCGTTCATTTGTTCATTCATTCATTCATTTACTCATTTATTCATTCAGCTATTTATTTATTTACCCATTTATTCATGCAGTTATTTATTTATTTATTTATTTATTTATTTTGCTTTTTTGGGTCACACTTTGGCAATGCTCAGGGAGTTACTCCTGGCTCTGCACTCAGGAATTACTCCTGGCGGTGCTCAGGGGACCATATGGGATGCTGGGATTGAACCCAGGTTGGGTTTGTGTAAGGCAAATGCCCTACCCGCTGGACTATTGCTGTGGTCTGTGCTCCCGATTTTTGTGCAGGGTGCCCCAGTGTTTCCCCACACAGGGGTGAGTGTGTTGGCCCACACCATGCTTTGATGTTCAGCCACAGAAGAACCAGTTTGAAATCTCCTGGTTAAGTGACCAGGAAACACTGTTATACAGTCTGCAAATAATTTCTCCAATAATCAAAAGTAAAAAAGTATTCACCTTGAAACTTGGGCCGGAATAAAAAGATCCTATATAATGTACAAAAGCAAAACTCCTGTTATAAATGAGATGGTGAAAGAAACCATAGCTCTGATAATGAAGTTTCTGGAGAAATGTTGAGAAAACATGAAAACTTTTAACCATATGATTCATGAAAGAACTTCTGGAAAGGCAGCAAACAAGTTTTTAGTGAGGACAAACCTTAAAATCTATCAGGAGTGGATTGGTTAAATTTTTTCAACAATTGCAAGCAATGTTCTTTAAAGTGAGTTGAGATGCTACTAAAATAAGTTTCCAGAACTATAAAAGTTGTTGCAAATATAAAAAAATATGAAAAAATGCCTCATCATCACTAATCATCAGAGAGATGCAAATCCAAACAACAATGAGATATCATTTTACATCACAGAGACTGGCACATATTCAAAAGAGCAAGAACAACAAGTGCTGGCGTGGATGTGGGGAAAAGGGGACACTCATCCATTGTTGCTGGGAATGTTGGCTGGTATAGCCTTTCTTGGAAAACAATATGGACATTCCTCCAAAGACTAGAAATTGAACTCCTATTTGACCAAGTCATACCACTCTGGGAATATACCTTGGGAAGCCAAAAATAAAGCAGCAGAAACACCATCCCTACTTTTGGTTAAAAATTTTTTTTTTATTATACCACCGCTGAAACATACAATTAAAAGGTGTTCATAATTGGTTCCCTGGTAATACAGTATTCCTGTTGCCCATCCCTCCACCAGTGCCCCATTTCCACCACTAATGTTCCCCCTTCCCCCTCCCGCTCCCCCACCTGCCTTAATAGCAGGTACCCCAGTTTCCTCTCTTTCTCTCTCTATCTCTCTCTCTGTCTCTGCATCTCTCTCCCTCTTATTTTACACATTGTGGTTAGCCCTGCAGATATTTAGAGTTTATCACTTAAGTCTCTTTGTGTATATTCAGTCCATCCCTACTTTTATGTTCATAGCAGCACTATTCACAATAGCCAGAATCTGGAAACAACCAGAGTGCCCCAAAATCGATGACTGGATAAAGAAGCTTTGGCACATCTACACAATGGAATACTATGCAGCTGTTAGGAAAAATGAAGTTATAAAATTTGCCTATAAATGGATGGACATGGAGAAGATTATGTTGAGTTAAATTAGCCAGAAGGAGAGAGACAGATCTTGAATGACCCCAATCTATTTGCGACACATATATATATATATATATATGTACATATTATGATGTACCAATGAATACAGAAGTGCGATAGTGTTTCTGCTATGTGTATTGGGTCTCCAGGGTATATTCCCAGGAGTGGTATTGCTGGGTCTAACCTTGGACTTTCTTATCGAAATGAGACTTGATCATCCCCCCATGCTGGACATACAGCAACATACGTTGTTTTGCTACTTGTGTTTCATTACCTATTCGACTCTCTACTCTACATAACTGCCCAGTACTAGGTGACAATGAATTTTTTTTTTTTCTACTACTAATAGATTCATTGACCTCAGATGATGCATGGCAGAGAGATTTGGAGACAAGTAAAAGTAAAGGAATAAGAGAGATGGTTAATTGAGGTATATGCTCCCATTAAACCCTACCAGCATCTAGTAAGGCTGGTAGCAGCCACACCTTGGGAGAAGACTGAGCGGGATTCTTAAACTCTCTTGGGCAAAAAAAGGGAACCAAGACTAGTGGAACCGTGAGCTTGGTCTGGCTCCTGTTATCTGTAAGGCGTTGGATGTGGAGAAGCATTGAATGTGTTCTGGGAGCTCTCTGGTGCCAGGTGGGCCCCTGAGTCCTATCTTCATACTGGGGCAAGGTGATCTCTGATGCCGAATGTTGCTATTCGTTAGTTGAATGGCATCTGGTCCCAGATTGCCATTTTTCTGCTGGAAACTTTCATTCATTATGCGGCCAAGTTTCTAGCATGCATCAAGATCTTTCTTAGCATCTTTTTCTTCGCTTTGTAACTGCGCTTATCTTTGGGGATTTGAAAAAAGCTGCACTCCACAGCGATGGTGGAATAGGCCCTAAGGGCCTCCACTACATCAGTCCACCTCTGAGCCTTCTCTCCAGAGGCTCGAGTATATGCAGCTTCTGAAATCAGTGACAGCATATTCGAAGTACTCTGTGAGATTTTAGCTCTATACTGGAGATATTCAAGGGTCTGAGGGAAAGGGTTTCAGAGATGCTGAGTCTCTAGACAGGTCGGGACACTAAATACGCCTCGCTTTGGAAAGGTTAAACTTACCGCTCCAGTTCCGAGGGGGGTGAAACTCTGTTGGGATTTAGCAATCTTTCTCCTCTACAAAGTGCAAATGATGGAACTGTTTCAAAGATCTGGGGATGTGATAAGAGCTTCACCCAGTCATTAACACACCCCAAGTATTCTGACTTTCCAAAACTGGATGCGGATGCAAAGCACAGGGTTAATTCCTCACCTGTGTCAGCTTTTGAAGACTTAGCTTTGACCGCCAAGTCAGAAAGAAATTTAGTTCCTAGCATTTTCAGTTTCATTGTTTACTGCTAACCCAGAGTTCTTAACTTTTTTTTAAGTTTTGATTTTTAGACCCTGAAGTTCTACAAAGCTGTTGACAGTAGGATTTCAGGTGTATTATACCGTAACCCCCCCTATTGGCCTATCTCTATTAATGATCCCAGGCTCCTACCACTCCAAGCCTGTCTCCATGGACCTTCATTTTATAAAAATTTAATTCGTGTATTTTTGGAACAGTATAACAAAAATCAGTTTTTGGTTCTAGTGGCTTAGATATGGCAATTTACATCATCTCTGTGACCACAGGTGAGCCCGAGGGTTCAGAATCACACCCTATGACCACCTCATTTAACCATTCATATCTTCTTTATGGCTGTTTGCATTAGTCTAGAGTCCATTATTTTCACTGGTTTAGAAAATGCGCGAATCTCTGGCGACAGTTTGCCAGGCTCTGCTGTTGCGCGGCAGAGGAAGAGAGCATGGAGCGCCTTCAAAGCGTCAAAGAAAAGAAATAGCTAAAGGACAAAGAACCTCTGGCTCCAGGCCATCTCTTTCCACCCCCGTTCTCACAGGTGTAGCAACTGCCTCAGAGACTAGGCCTCCCAGAAGCGTATTATGGCCATTCAGGTCTCCTAAAGAAGAATCAAAAGAGCTATGTGAATATCAACCTGCTCAAATGAGAGAAGGTCTGGGTTTCCCGCCTCCCTTGGCGATCCGAGTCCCCAAGGTTGCCTCTCATTTTGCTGAAAACGCCTGAAGAAGATCAGATGACTGGGTTATAATGCCACTGTTTTGGAGATGACCGCTGGACTAGAGCCATTAACATTGGATCCCAGGGTTGTCAAAAAGTTTATCCGGCCACTTACGTACAAGATGATTCAGACTGCTATCGGGCCTGAGTGAACAGTTTGAGGCTCTTCGTATACCTGAGCAAGCAGATATTGGTTGCTCTTGCTCTCATCTGGTGTAAGTAGATGGGTTAACAGCATGCCGTGCCCCCCCAATCAGGTATGATTGCACATGACAGGGGACAAATGGAAATGTTACTGGCACCATCAAACAAATAAAC
>JAJIBD010036789.1:0-18291 GCA_021461705.1 Cryptotis parvus
GACCAAATTTTAAGTTACTCTTTCTACTCACAGGTTACACGTATCACTTATCTTCCCGTTGTTCAAAGTTGTAAAACTTATCCTCCCCCCCACATATGTAAATATACCCACACAGATGGATAGATGATAGAGTCTACATATCTCTATAGATAGATATACACACATAAATATGAAAAAACCTAACACATGGACACATATATACATATATTCACATATACATGTATATGTGCAAACTGTTTCAGATTTTCTTACTAAAATTTTTTTTTTGTTTGTTTTGGTTTTCAGACCACACCAGTGGTGCTCAGGGCTTACTCCTAACTCTGCACTCAGGGATCACTCTTGGCGGGGTTCGGGAGACCATATGAGGTGCCAGGGATTGAACCTGGAGTTGGCCATGTGCCAGGCAGCACCCTAGCTGCTGTTCTACCTTTCTGGCCCTCTCAGTTATTTTATTTTCCTCAAAAGCAAGCAATCAACATTCCCTACAGGCTTGTATAGTGGGGGCCGTGTATGCTCCCTGGGGCAGTAATACTCAGATCAACTGCTAGGAACAGAAGGTTCAATGCTTGGGCCGGGCTGAGCTGGGGGTCACCTGGGTCATAACAAAGCTGCAATTTTCATCCAGTATTTTGTGGATTTATTTTGTCTGTTTGTTTTGCTTTGGGACTATACCCAGCCATGCTCAGACTACCCATGGGTGAGTGTTCAGGGCACTATGTGTTGCCAGGGATTACACCCATGGCTCTGGCCTACAAAAAGCATATATATGCCCCAGTCCCTCATCTTCTCTCCCCAGCCCTTCATCTAGTATTGTTATCTTGATATTTTATTTTTTTTGCTTTTGGCACACCGGCGAGCTCGGGGTTACCCTGGCTCTGCACCAGGAATTACCTGGCGGTGCCGGGGGACCATATGGAGCCGGATCGAACCCAGGTCGGCGCAGGCCGCGCGGCAAGGCAACGCCCACCCCGGGCATCTCCCGGCCTATCTTGATATTTTAAAATAAATTTTGATTAAGGTATTGCGATTTGGGGCCAGAGAGATAGTACAGTGGGTGGGGCGTTTGTTTGCCTTGCATATGGGCGACCAGGATTTGATCTCCAGCATTCCATATGGTTCCCTGAACACAGCCAGGAGTAATTCCTGAGTGCATAGCCAGAAATAACCTCTGAGCATCACTGGGTGTGACCCAAAAAGCAATATATATATATATAATGTTCACAAAGTTGTTCATAATTGAGTTGCAGGCACACAATGTTTCAATACCAGTCACACTGCCAGGGTGAATTTCCTTTATACTGATCTTTAATCCCCAAAATTAGATGTGACTTTTATTATGAAAATATTTATTTAAATGTTTCTACATTTATTCTTTTTCTTTTTTTTTTGCTTTTTTTTTGGGTCATACCTGGCACATATTCAGGGGTTTCTCCCTGGCTCTGCACTCAGGAATTACTCCTGGCGGTGCTTGGGGGACCATATGGGATGCCGGAGATCGAACCCGGGCCGGCACAAGCCGGCCACGTGCAAGGCAAATGCCCTACCCGCTGGACTATTGTTCGGCCCCTCTACAGTTATTCTTTTTCTGAATCCCAAACCTTCATTTTTAAAATACAGTAACTCATTGCTTATTATTGTTGTTGTTGTTGTTATTATTATTATTACTATTATTGTTTTGCTTTTTGGGTCACACCTGGTGATGCTTAGGGATTACTCCTGGCTCTGCACTCGGGAATTACTACTGGCAGTGCTACTGAGAACATATAGGATGCTGGGGATCAACTCTGGGTTGGCTTCATGCAAGGCAAACACCCTATGCACTGTACTATCGCTCTGGCCCCTCTAGATGCTATTTTTGATCACCAATGGACAGCACACATGAAGGTGGAACCAATAGGCCAAGCCACTTAGCCCAGATGGGTAGTAGGCTACACCATCTAAGTGAGTGTTATTACAGCCCAATATTTACACAAGCAAAAACTGCCCAGTCATGCACTGCTCAGAGCACATCCTGCTAAAGAGCAACATGTGCTGTGATTTCCCTCCATTAGAAAGACATATTTCTTTTCTTGTTTGTTGTTTTTTTTGGCCACACCCTGCTTTGTTCAGGGGCTACTTCTGCCTCTTTAGTGGGGGGGGGGTGTTGTTCTTGGTGTTCAGTGCTGGGATTGAACCCTGACTTCCTGCATGCAAATCATGAGCTTCGCCTTCTTGAGCTCTCTCTGGCCCCAGAAGCACATCCTTTAGAAGTTCTTTCAGTGAAGATCTATTGCTAGTAAATTCACTGTTATTGACTGAAATCTCTCCCCTATTGTTTTAAAATACTCTTTAAAGAGACTTACTATAAATTCAAGATAATTTTCTCTCAGTACTTATTACTGTTTGTTTTTTGGGGTTGGCCTCCCAAGCAATGCTCAGGGGACCCCGCCCCCTCTCAGGGATTCTCAGCCAACAGGACAATGGTTCAATGTGAGGGCCTGAGGATGTGGTTCTGCTCAGGCCTTGTGTCGCCAGGGATTACCCAGGTCACCTAGCAGTGCTTGAGGGACCATGAGGTACTGGGGATAGGACCATGTTGGCTGCATGCAAGGCATGCTCCATAACCCTGCACTATCTTTCTGGTCCCCTCTCTCAGTGCTTTTAAGAAAGAATTCCACTGAGTTCTGTGGTTGCTGCCAAGAAGCTCGTTATCTCTCTCCCTTTCAATGTTTTTAGGCAAAAGAACAGTGCCAATGTCTTTTCTTCTTCCCTCTATCATTAATTACTGAAACATCTTTTCTCTCAATTCTGTCTACAATCATGGTGGCCATAATTATTGATTTAATGAATTCTGCATGATTAAATAATAGTGTGCCTTAGTTTGGGGATTATACCAGGCATTAGGGTTTACTCTTGGCTCTGTGCTCAGGGATTATTCTTGGTGCTGCTCAGAGGGCCATATGCATAGCTAACTATCAGACTGACTACACATAGGCAAGCACCGCACCTGCTCTCCTAGCTCTGTGCCCTTTTAGAAATTCCATGAAGCATTCCCCACAAAAAGTTGAAGCAAACATCAGTATGAGAATAATTTCTATAGGCAAATAAGATGCCGTCAGGGGCTCCAAGGATGTGACCCAGTGCCAAGGCACCTGGCCCTGAATTCAGCCCCTAGTCCTGCCCCACATACCAAGTGTGTTCCCTGGCACTGCCAAGTAAGAGTCCCAGCACTCGGTGTGACCCTGATGTACTACAAGCTTGAGAGCACTGCAGCCAAGTGTGTGTCTCTCCCTACAACCCCACCCCCAACATGGCAACAACAACTACAAAAAGAAATGCTGCTAAGCTGATATACTAAAAGTGAATAGGGTGTTGGGGAATGTGAAGAGCAATGACAATATGTTTAAGCAAATAATGAGGGACTCGGAGCCAGAGAGATAGCACAGGGGTAGGGTGTTTGCCTTGCATACTTCTGACCCGAGTTTGATCCCCGGCATCCCATATGGTCCCCCAGCACTGCCAGGAGTAATTCCTAAGCACAGAGCCAGGAGTAGCCCCCGAACATAGCTGGGTGTGACCCAAAAGAAAAAAAAGAGAGGACTCTACAAGTCCTAAAGGGAAGTCCTGCAAGCAGAAACAATCAGCTATAAAATTGTAGCTGGAAGGAAAGTTCCTTCTTTTCCTTCCTTCCTTCCTTCCTTCCTTCCTTCCTTCTCCTTCCTTCCTTCCTTCCTTCCTTCCTTCCTTCCTTCCTTCCTTCCCTTCCTTCCTTCCTTCCTTCCTTTCCTTCCTTCCTTCCTTCCTTCCTTCCTCCTCCCTCCCTCCCCTCCTCCCTCCCTCCCTCCCTCCCTCCCTCCCTCCCTCCCTCCCTCCCTCCCTCCTTCCTTCTCTTCCTCCCCTCCTTCCTCCCTCCCTTCCTTTCTTCCTTCCTTCCTTCCTTCCTTCCTTCCTTCCTTCCTCCCTCCCTCCCTTCCTTCCTTCCTTCCTTCCTTTCTTCCGTCCTTCCTTCCTTCCTTCCTTCCCTTCCTCCCTCCCCCCCCCCCCCCCCCCCCCCCCCTCCCCCCCCCCCCCCTCCTCCCTCCCCTCCCCCCCCCCCTCCTTCCTTCCTTTCCTTCCTTCCTTCCTTCCTTCCTTCCTTCCTTCCTTCCTTCCTTCCTTCCTTCCTTCCTTCCTTCCTTCCTCCCTCCTCCCTCCCTCATCCCTCATCCCTTTTTTTTTGTTGTTTTTGGGTGACTACTGTTCAGTGACCTTTGCTGGCACTTTGCACAGGACTCACATCTGATGGTACTCGGAGAACCATATGCAGTGGCAGAGTTGAACGGGGGTCAGCTGCAGGTAAGATAAGTTCTTGACCCCTGTATTAGCTCTCTGGCCCGATCTAGGATATTTTAATGAAATCTTGTTTAATTTCACTGGAGAAATTAAAAACCTTGAACTGCATGAAAACCAGCAGGCAGATAGGATTAGTACCCAGGGATTGCTGCCTGACCTCAAAACATCTAAGCAACTATGTCACAAGTAATAATAGAATATGCTAAGTAGTAATGCAGAACTGTTGATCATTGTAAGTTTCCCATTACCACTTGTTCAATAAAATATACATACTATAAGATTGAACATTTGACTATCTTTCAGCATACATTCAATTCGTTCTCCTTGCCTTTTAAATCTTCTCTTCATTTTTTTTTACCTAAAAGCATCACTTAGACCTTTCTTTTCATTTATCCTTCTTGTATCCATTTGGTTTACTACTTAATGAGGTTAGGTCATTTACTGTTTCCAGAACATTCTTGTTGTTTCTTTGTTTGGTGTTGAGAGTGTGGAAGTTTGAACCCAAAGGACTCAAATACATAAGACATATATAGCTCTACCACTGAGCTATATCCCAGGCTCTTGGGTGGAGGGTTGAGCATCAGTTGATGGTACTCAGGGCTTATTCCTGGCTCTGTGCTCAGGGATTACTTGAGGCAGTCTTCAGGAGAACATATGCAGTGCCAGAGATTCAAACTGAGATCGACTGCATGCAAAAAAAGTGCCTTAAAATCTGTACTATCTCCCTGGCCCCATGCACTACTATTTTTGAGTAACCATTTCATCCAAAGTCTTCAATATCTGGTCACAGCATTAAGAAAGTTTAAGCCTCAAGTCCTTTTCAAAAGCACCTATCAAATTATAATTAATGGCTGATACTATCTCTGGTCTTTATGGGTACAATTTTGTAGCTGCTTGTTTCTGCTTGCAGGACTTTGTTTCTGGTATTCTTTTTTAATCATGACCCCCTGGGCTCCTGTGTACTCCCAAGCAGTGCTCAGGGATCCCAGGGGCTTTGGACCTCCTGGGTCACAACTTGGAGATGTCTGGGTGGCACCAGGGTTGATATTGGTAAGGCACACGCAAGGCATGCATCTTCACCCCTCCACTGTCTCCTCTGTCGGGGAGCCTCTGGGGCCCCCAATGATATCAGGAAACAGGTTTCCTTCTACTTCTGAAGCCCACAGGAATGGACGAAAACTCAGGATCCAGAGCAGTTCTAAAAGACTTTTACTAATTTAATAATAAAACAAGTTCTGCTACCACAATCCAAGATAATGGGATTCCCTCAGACCTCTAGCTCTTGGTCAGAACTTAAACCATACACTCAGGCCCAAGTCTCCCATCAAAGTGGACCCCAGTACCTCAAGTCAGTCCCTTTATATATGCAGAAATATTCCTATCTTCAGGGAGGGTTGTGTCAACAAAGATCAGCAAATCAGCTTCTAGGTGTAAAAATAGGGTGGTAGTACCCTAGGGTGGTACCACACTTGTTTCAGGTCTAAACAAATGATTATGCCAGGGACTAGTCCCTTTCTCAGAGATTATCTCTTATGTCAAAACACTGGAGGGAGAGCGAGAGGCACAGAGCTGAGCTGCTGCCCGCTTGGCCTGTGCTGGGCTGATGAGGGGTCCTGAAAGGGAGGCAGGACTGGGCTCCCCTGCCTCCCGGTCAGACCCTCAGAGGCCTGGAAAACCTCATGCATCACAACAGTAGCCACTTGCAAGTTCTGGCAGAGCCACGCCCAATGAAATAGTCAAGTTTCAAGCCCAGGTATGCATGACTGGGTGATCGGATTCACCAGGTTCCCTGGGGAGCTGAAGCTGGAGTGCCTTCCCCCCAACTCAATGCCCTCTGGCAAGGCCTGGTGGGCCTGCCCGGAACTGTGACCTGCTGGGACCATATATGGGGGTCCCATGTACTCCCCCCCATGGCACGGGGGTGCAGAGTTCCAGCGCATTATCTCAAAACCTAGTATATTCATCTAACTGGTATCCCATCACATTTTCTAGAAATGAAGTGTGTGGGCATGAGATGTGGTCTGGGGGAACCACCTCAGTAATTTCCTATTAGTGGACTCAAATGGCACGATGGAGATTTGAGATCTCCATTGACTTTTGTCTAGTGCCAGGTTCATCGACCATATTTAGAGAATTAGCTCCAACAACCAATATAGAATGGATTGTTCAGTGTATGAATAGGAAAAGCTCAAATAGACGTTGAGATAAATGTGAAATAAGTGTTAGTAGCTGTAGTGATGGTGTATCTAGGATTGTCAGTAGAAACCACTGTGTTCTTGAAACCCAGAAAGTGAATCCAAGAACAGAAACTGGCCAGACTCCCACACATCTGCCTAGGGAAAAAAAAAAAAAGCATGACCTTATCATTACTGTTCCCTTATATGAGCTGTAAGGATCAACATAATTGATGCTGGCTAAGTGAGCAGGCATCAGGAGGGGCTAGAAGTTGGGAGGGAAATGTGGGTCTCTGGTGATGGTGGGATTGTGCTGAACTATGAATCTTTCCAGCAACTGTATTTTGAAAAAGTTTGTACTTTGTAAATCATGGTGTTTAAAATAAATCATTAAAAAATTAAAAATGAGTCCAAGCCTAAAAAAAAAACAAAACAAAACAAAAAAACAGTGGAGCGAGGGCTGGAATGACGGTACAGAGGGGAGGGCGTTTGCCTAGCATGTGGGCAACCTGGGTTGAACCCCCAGCATCCCACTGCCAGGAGTAATTCCTGAGTGCAGAGCCAGGAATAACCCTGAGCATCACAGGGTGTGACCCAAAAAAGAAAAACAAATCAAAACAAAAAAAACAAAACCAAAACTGGAGGGAGAGAGAGCTGGTAAAAGAAATACATCTCAATGGATGTATATTCATGGGAGAAACACATCATAATTTTATGACTTTCATGCAACCTAGATAGTACCCATAGGTCATTCTATTTTCTGATCTGCACCAAGGGATTCTGAGTGTCTTGTTTACTGAAAGAGTCATGCTTGCTTGCTTGAGGGCAAACTAGTATGATCCTTCCTTCAATCTAAAATGATAGTCTCCATAGTCCTAATGTAGCCAGGGTGGCAGTGACCTGGTAAATTCTAACTGTCCCACGCTGGGTCCAGCGGGTATTTTTTTTGGGGTCACACCTCGTGATGCTCAGGGGTTACTCCTGGCTCTTCACTCAGGAATTACTCCTGGCAGTGCTTGGCGGACAATATGGGATGCCAGGTCAGTCGCGTGCAAGGCAAACGCCCTACCTGCTGTGCTATCACACTGGCACCCTTGTATACTTTTTTTTTAGTATAACACTAGAAGTTTTATTTTTTATTTTTTAAGTTTTATGAATTTTATTATCACTTGTTCACTTGAATCCCGTTATTCATCGATTTGCTCGAGCGGGCGCCAGTAACATTTCCATTGGACCCTATCAAGTGCCAATGTAGCCCAATGGCATCTGGTTGATTCAGGAATATGAAGAGCCTCAAACCGTTCCTTCCAGGGTCTTGACGAAGAAGAATTTTATTATACCATGTAAGATATACAATTACAAGAATGTTCATAATTGGGCCTCTACCATACAGTGTTCCAGCAGCCATCCCTCCACCAGTGCCAAATTCCCACCACCCATATCCCAAACACGCTCCCACCACCCAAACCCTGCCTGCCCTTATTGCAGGCACTTGTCTCTGTCCCTGAATTTCTCTCTCTCTCCTCTCTCTCTCTCTCTCTCTCTCTCTCTCCTGTTACTCTTTGTGGCTTGCCCTACAGATACTAACGATGTATGTATGACGTCTTTATGTGAATATTCAATAGTGAATTCTAGTGTGACATCAAAATTCCTCATTTGCCATACCCTCTCCAGTTTGTTCCAACTAGAATGATCATTCACTGTATCACTGTCACTGTCTTCCCGTTCATTATCAATTTGCTCGAGCGGGCACCAGTAACATCTCCATATGTCCTGTCTCATACTAGCAGAGCCCAAGGGCACCTGCTCGCTCCAGGAACATAAAGAGCCTCAAACCATCCCATCAGGTCATGGGAATGAGGTCTATAATTGTTACTGGTATTTGGCATATCAAATACATGGGTAGCTTGCCAGGCTCTGCCGTCGGGGGCGGCATACTCTTGTAGTCACCTCTGATCTCCAGCATTTCATTAAAGTGTTAGATCATTTAATGATCAAAAAATGATCATTAAAGTGTATAAGTGAGAAAGATCCTGGGAAGAATCTGGTGGCACCCTTTGTATTCTTTTTTTTTTGCTTTTTTTTGGGTCACACCCGCGATGCTCAGGGGTTACCCTGGCTCTGCACTCAGGATTCACTCCTGGCATTGCTCAGGGGACCATATGGGATGCCGGGGATCGAACCCAGGTCGGCATGGGCCAGCCGCGCACAAGGCAAACTCCCTACCCGCTGGGCTATCGCTCCGGCCCTGCACCCTTGTATTCTTAAAGACTTTTAGAATCCGTGGGGAACCACGGATGTGGAACTTGCCTAGAACACAGCCAACCCTGGGTTGATCCCCACTACTGCAAATGGTTTCTTGAACACCATTAGGAGTGATCCCTGAGCACAGGGCTGGGAGCAAGTTCAGAGCACCACTAGGTGTGGGCGCATACTACCCCCCTCATGATTTTTTGTGGGGCTCACATCCAGATGTGCTCAGGGACCTCCAATAGAGGTCCTGAGCCTACTTTTGGTGGAGCTCAGGGAACCATGTGGTGCTTGGAAAGAATCTTGGCTTCCTGCACCAAACCTTGTGCTTCTGCCATTTGAGCCATTTCCCTAATCCCTGTGCTTGAAGACTTTTAAAAAAGGACTCATGTTGATTGGAGCCATGTGGGAAACCTGTTTTTTTCTTTTTTGTGGTGGTGATGGTGGTGGTTAGGGCCACACCTGGCATTGCTCAGGGCTCTGCACTCAGAAATTATGCCCGGTGGTGCTTGCTGGATCATATGGGGGAACTGGGAATCAAACCCAGGTTGGCCACATACAAGGCAAGTGTCTTACCTCTGTACTCTGTCTCCAGTCCCGGGAAATCTTTGATATATGGATTGTTTTTTTTCTTTTTGGGTCACACCCAGTGATGCTCAGCGGTTACTTCTGGCTCTGCACTCAGGAATTAAGCCAGGCGGTTCTTGGATGCTGGAAATCAAACCCGGGTTGGCCACATGCAAGGCAAGTGCCCTATCCGCTGTACTATTGCTCTGGTCCCTGATATATGGATTTAATGGCATTTCCTTTTAATGAAAACTGTGGGTTTCAGTTTCTATTGTCCTGTGTCTTTTAGGTACTACCAACTCAAAAATATTCCAAAGACTTCATTTTGGAGTATTGGGAAATGTGCTGAAATATAAATGTGTCCCTGGGTAAATACATGTGAGTAAAGGTGAGGTAGAGAATTCTGCAGAGTTTTTTCTTTTGTTTTTACTTTAAGACTAGTACAGGTCCACATCACCATCACCTTCCTAGGCAGCTGTTTTGTTTCCAATAACAAACCTGATCTTCCCCCTTTAAGTTTCATCAGTAAATGCTCGAGTTGAGAGCCTTCTACTGAGACTATAGCACCTACACGGTAAAGCCTGGCAAGCTACCCGTGTTTTAATTACCAGTTATGCCAAAAACTAGTAACAATTATGGACCTCAGTTCCATGACCCGAGGAATGGTTTCGGGCTCCTCCTGTCCCTGGACAAGTAGATGCCCTTGGGTTGCACTTGCTTGTGACAGGACTAATGGAGATGCTACTAGTGCCCACTGAGCAAATCGATGAACACTGGGAAGACAGTGATACAGTGAACAAAACAGCTTGTAAGCCCACTGCCCATAGAGATGGGTGGTTTGGGAGTAGAGCAGGCCCAGGGGTATAGAAGGCCCAGCCTTGCCTCAGGTGAATCAAGGTGAAGCTTCCTTCCCTTTTATTTGAGCACCTGGACCCTATACCCCCTCTTCCCCACCCCAGTGTTCAGGGGCTATTTTCTGGTTCAGGGCTCAGGAGTGACCCCTGGTGGTGCTTATGTATCTCCAATGTGGTACCCGAGATGGGATCACGGCGCGTGGGAAGGTATCTCTGGCGCTGGTTTTACTTTCTGCTTCATTCCTTAGGCTCAGGTTCCTGGGGAAGGGTCCATGGAAACTCCTCTAAGGATGTAGAATCGTTTGTGCTCCCAGGCAAAATGGAACTCTCCAAATTGCTTACTTCCGCTTTCTCCTAGAGATTCTTCACTTGCCTATCAAGGCCAGACATGCATTAAAAAGATTTTCTTGGGGACAAAGAAAAAGTACATATGGCCCCTGAGCCCCACCAGGAGTGATCCCTGAGTGCAGAACCTGGAGGAAGCTCTGAGCACCCCTGGGAGTGGCTCCCAAACAAACAGAAAACCCAAACAAACAAATATTTTCTTTACACTTCACCTAGTTCTTAAAGTTCTGTGACACTGGGTTTCCAAGAATGGTTAGTATCTTATAAGCAGAATACATTTTAAAATTTCATAATTATTTTAGACATACAATGCTAAGATCCAGAAGGGGAACTCATTGTTTGGGGTACATACATTTGCAGTTCCTGAGCACAACTAGGAGGAGCCTCCTGATTGGGTGACCCCAGGAGGGACTCCATGCAGTCCAGATTAATCCCCCTCCCGAGCCGCCTGACCCCTTAGGACATCGGTGCCTTCTAAATGGTCATTCTGTGATGCTCCGTGACTCCCTGCAGTTTAACCTCCCTCTGTGAGTCAGGATTTGAACAAGGCCAGAAGCCACAAGACAGATACTGGCACCAGCCGGTAGCTGAGCAAATTTTCCCTGGGGAGAGCTTCTCATGCCCCTCAGTTAGGAAGTTCATCAACTTGTTGTTTCATACTTTGTGTCAGACTTGGGCACCGACTGCTGGACACAACGATCAACAATGAAACCGAAGAGGTGACTAATGCTGGACTCAGGAATCTCAGGATGTGCCCCTTAGCCGGGAGAAAGTCACAAACTCAGATAATTTAAGTCCATGGCGGAAGTGTTTCTCGGGGCACACCCAGAGTGCCAGGGACATCGTGACCTCTGTAGCTCACACCTGGGCTCTGCTGCTCCCAGAATGACTACCTTCATCTCAGCTGCCCTTTGGCATCAGCCTGGGGTCTGTGAGTGAGGACTCGGGAACAGGCGGGGAGAAGGAATCGGGGTATTTCTTCCTTGCCCTGTTTCTGCTCTTTAGGGACTGCCACCATCTGCAACTTGCTCTTAGTCCCTAGCCCGGGCTCTCAGTTATCACTGTTTCTTTCCCTTATCCCTGTAGGGCGAGGACAGTTTCACATTGGCACCAGTCCCTGGATAGCTGTCATTCCATTTTTTGGGAGGGGTCACACCGGCGATGCTCAGGGGTTACTCCTGGCTCTACACTCAGGAGTTACTCCTGGCATTGCTCAGGGGACCATATGGGATGCCGAGGATCGAACCTGGGTCAGCTGCGTGCAAGGCAAACGCCTCTACCCGCTGTGCTACCGCTCCGGCCCGATAGTTGTCATTCCTTCTTTGCTCCTTCACCCTTTCCAGACACATGTAAATAATCCCTGCATTACTGTTTCTTCAATTCCACATGAACATGCTTCTCACCTCCTGGCTTGCACATCACCCTGACACGAGTATGGAACAGACTCCAGTTGCCCCGCCCCTGCCCGCCGCTGGCAGTGTGACTGTCCTCACAGGATCACAGCCTCTGTCGAGACTCTCCCCTCTTGCTCATTCAGGTCTATCTGTGCCAGTTCCCCAGCAGTTCTTGAATCTGTCCTTTCTGCTGGGCTGTCCTGACTATGCCCTGGTTTAAAAATAGGTGATCAGGGCCGGAGCCATAGTCCAGCAGGTAGGGCCTTTGCCTTGCATGCAGCCAAACTGGGTTCGATCCCCAGCATGCCACATGGTCACCCAGCACTGCCAGGAGCAATTCCTGAGTGTAGAGCCAGGAGTAATCCCTGAGCATTGCTGGGTGTGACCCAAAAGAAAAAAAAAAAGAATGGGTGATCAAATAATCAAAACATTTCACAATTTTGAGAGAGAGAGAGGGGAGAGAAGGAGAGAGAGAGAGAAAGAGACAGAGAGAGAGAGAGAGAGAGAGAGAGAGAGAGAGAGAGAGAGAGAGAGAGAGAGAGAGAGAGAGAGAGAGAGGCTAAACAGCCTGGCCTGACTGGCAGTTTGGAGAGCATAACAACCCCTCTCTGGGAGAAGCCACTTTTCTACATCCTTTTGGTAAGTTTTCAGTATTTTGGTTTTGGGCCACATCCAGTGGTGCCCAGGACTTATCTGGTTCTGTACCCAGGGATTACCTCTGTCAGTACTTGGGGGACCATATAGGGTACTAGAGATCAAATCCAGATCAGCAGCATGCTTGGCAAATAATTTGTCTGCTGTACTATCACTTTAGCTACAACATCGCTTTGATTTGGATTAGACCAGGACAAAGCGTCACAAATACCCTTGTACTGATAAGGATCCCAGAGAACCTGATTGGACAGTACTAGGGAGCGGACATGGGCAGTGCAGCCTCCTTAGGTTAAGTCATCTTTGTCCTCAGCATCCTCAAGTCACACCTATGATGATGTTTCTCTACCACTTTCTTTACACATGATGTATATCCCTGCACATGCCCACTGTTCCCCTCACAAACAAGCATGAGGCAACCAACTAACTCTACCTGGAGTGTCACTTTAACCCAGCCCAGATCCCTTTCCCCTTCTGTGTTTTGTTTGCTTGCTTGATTTTGATCCATTCCCATGGTGATAGGGAGCTACTCCTGACAGTGCTGGGGGCCGGGATCATTAGGGTCAG
The DNA here is from genome assembly GCA_021461705.1 of Cryptotis parvus. Taxonomy (NCBI): domain Eukaryota; kingdom Metazoa; phylum Chordata; class Mammalia; order Eulipotyphla; family Soricidae; genus Cryptotis; species Cryptotis parvus. Next base: position 13,114 of record JAJIBD010036789.1, read on the forward strand.
GCAGTCTGTTCAGCAAACTCTCCAGCCTTTCTGGGTCACGCCCGGCAATGCTCAGGGGTTTCTCCTGGCTCTGCACTCAGGAATTACTCCTGGCAGTGCTCAGGGGACCATATGGAATGCCGGGATAGAACCTGGGTCGGCCGCATGCAAGGCAAACGCTCTACCTGCTGTGCTGTCGCTCGGCCCCAATAATTTTTAAATTTTTAGTTTTTTCTTGAGTTAGCATAGTTTGTGAAAAATAATTTTCAAGTTTACTTCCTTATCTTCTTTGTTAAGTACAAATCTAAACCACAAACAAGCACAATGACAAAGTTTCTCTCTGGCTGGCACACCCCACTCAGAACCTCTCACACTGGCTGATCAGGTTGGTGTGGGTGCGCAAAACAGCCTCACCAGAAAGTGGGTGAGTGAGAAGGCACACAGGGGGGCACTAGGTTGAGGGCTGGCATCCCTGTCTCCACTCACATTGGCTTGGGAAATGCCCTCTTTTCTCTTCAGTGACTCCGGCTCTCCTCTGCAGAGCAAACCCACATTTTCCATGGTCAGGACTTGCACTGGCTTGTACATTCTGCTTGTTTTCAGCCTGGGTCCCTCCAAACATTTTCCCTGCAGGTCCTGGTGATAGAGTTAAGATAAATCAAGTCATGTCTCTGCGGATGGAAACTTTCTGTGCTTAGGCTGGTGGAGATAGCGCAGCTTGTAGGGTTCCCTTCCCAGCATCCCATATGTTCCCCTGAGCACCGCCAGGAGTAATTTCTGAGCACCGAGCCAAGAGCAACCACTGAGCGGCACCAGTGTGGTGTTTCCTCTAAACGCCAGCATCCCCAGCCCCAAACCCTCCAAAACAAAAGAACTACACCAACTTCCTGTGGCTCCCAGGTCCTTCACCCAGGCATCCGAGATCCTTCCTGCTCTTTCACCCACCTCCTCACAATTCTCAATTTCAGGACGCCCTAGAGAAAAGACCATGCCCCTGCTCTGCAGTGTGGGGTCTCCCGCTCATCTTCCACCCTTTAGGCTGTCCCGTCTAGATTTCTCTCCTGATCTCTTCCACCTGGGGCCCACCAGCCCGGACCTTGGGTGAGCTACTCCAAGCACCTTCTGGGGGGGTGAGCCTCTGTTCACCTCCTCATCCTCAGGTCTGCGGTGGGCCTTCATCCTAAGTTTCAGGCATGGATACACCTTTCCCAGACTTCTTCACTCAGTGGCAGCCTGACTTCATCCCAGAGGGCCTCACCCTCCCTGACGGGCACGTCCCCCGAGCTCAGAGCTGAGGGCAGGAGACCAGATGGCGGCCTGCAGGAAGGCAGGGCCGGCAATGTCCAGGAGTTCAGGGCCAGGCCAGGAGCAGGAGCTGGAGCAGAGGCCGGCCGGCCCCTGGCTCCGACCCAGGCGGGCGGAAAGCACCTACTATTCAACCCGGGCCAGCCCCGAGCTCCCGCCGAACTGGCTGGCCCAGCCCCCGGCCTCTCCGCAGGGCAGGGCGGGGAGTCCCGGCTGCGGCCGCGAGCGCGCGGGCTGGACGCCGCGGGACAGTTCGAGCTCGGGAGGACCCCCCCGAGCGCAGCGCGTCGGCGCGAGCCGCAGGGCCACGGCGCCGGGGAGCGCGCGAGTAACCGCTCGCGTAGGGGACGCCCAGGCCTGGACCTCCGGGTGCGAGGGTGGGAGCGGGGGACCGGGGTGGGGGCATGAGGACAGGAAGCGCGCGGGGCAGCACTAGGAAGGGTTGCGGGGACCGAGGGGGGCGCGGAGGGCGAGGCCTTGGGAGGGTGCGGGGGAGGAGGCAGGCGGCCGGTGTTCCCGAGTCACTCCCTTCCGGAGTGCCCTGTGGAAGGGGCGGTTGGGATGCTGCGACTTTCATCTTAAAAGCCGGCAACAGGTTGGACCCGGAGTCAAGGGTCTGCCCTGGGTTCCTCGACAGACGCGGTGGAGAGGCCTCTCCCCCTTTCCTGCTGTGCCCTGGTCGGCCGCCCACCCTGTCTCCTTCCCACTTCTGCGCCAACCTAGGGCTACCGGCCGGGTGACCGCCTCCCGGTCATGGGCACAGCCTAGCCCCCCCCCACCCACACACACACACACACACACACACCTCTCCCCAGCCAGGCCCGCTGCACGAGCGCTCTAGTTTCCTCCTTCCTGCTCTGGGAGCTGAGCTATCCCCCTTCATTTACTCCTTCCCAGAGTATTACTCATCGCTGTTTGACAACACCTGGGCCTTCTAGGAAAAGCATACAGTTTCATTGTGGGAAGTTACTCGGATGTTATAAAGACTGTTGGATTCATAGCCCACGCCCCCTTCACGAACTGAGCTTCAGTGTCCTCTTCGGCAAATGGCACTGTGCAGGCGACAGAAACTGAGACCAGTGAGGCACCAAGCGGGTGCCAGGACGCTTCTAAGGCCCTATAAGCATCTGTGCTGCCCTCTTCCATGCTTCCCCCCTGCTGTACCCGTCCCAGCCCCCACGGCCCTCCTGGAGTGAAGATATAAAAGAGCTCCTGACTGTGGGAGAGTAGGGAGGGCTCCTGCTGCTGGTGTGAAGGCGGAAGCCCAGGATTCTGGGGAGCAGGCTGGAGCTGGCCACCCTGTTGGGCTGTCTGGGAGGAGCTCACTCTAAACCAGAGGGTGCTGAGCAATGCCTGAAAATCGGCACACCTGGCTTCAGGTATGGGTCTTCCTTCATCTCAACTATATGCCTGTTATGTTATTATTCTTGTTTTGTTTTTGGGCACACCCTATAGTATTCTGACTTACTCCTGAGTCTGTGCTCAGGGATCACAACTCGGGACCATATGGGATGCTGGGGATCCAACGTGGGTTGGCCTCGTGCAAGACAAATACGCTGTACTATTGCTTCGCCCCCTGGTATATTATTCTTATCGCCATTATACAGACTGTATAAGGAAATGAAACAAACAGGCTATGGGATTTCCTAAAGTGGTAGACTAATAAGCAATGGCTCCAGAATTCAAAGCTAGGACACGCTATATACTCCATGCTCATTGTTGAACTCCCCGCCTTCTTCCAAGTTTCTCCATATCAGAAGGGCCAAAGGGTATCGCCATTTCCCAACTGCCCGGACATGAGTCTCCCTTCCTGTCCTGTCCCTCTGGGCTGCAGGCTGCCTTCTCTCTTCCTCTCTCTCTCTCTCTCTCTCTCTGTGTGTGTGTGTGTCTCTCTCTCTTTCTCTCTCTCTCTCCCTCTCTCTTCTCTCATCCAGTGGTGCTCAGGGCTTATTCCCAGCTCTGAGCTCAGGGGTTATTCCTGGTGGCACTTGTGGGGACCATATTGAGTGCTGGGAATTGAACTCGGTTGCCTGCATGCATACAAGTGCCCTACTGGTTACACTGTCATTCTGGCCCCGGCTGCTTTCTTTAAGTATGGAGGAACATATGTCTTTCCTGATTCATTAGTCTTTTTTGGAAATATTTTTTTATTTTTTAATGTTGGAGTATCGCTGGGTTCCCTGACAAAATCAGGGACTAGGACAGGGATCCTTCTTTCCCAGGGGATTGGCGGCCGGAGGACAGAGAAAGACTCGTGAGTCCAACAAAGTTTCAAAAGGCTTTAGTCATACTTGTTCTGGTATACAATTCTATAATAGGAAACCCCCAGACTTTAGGTTCCTAGCTGCCCTGGCCATGTGTAGTTTTAGAATCCTAGACCAAGATGGCCGCTACCATGTGCTAAGGCCCAACAGGGCAGAGAACGGAGAGGCAGAGGGCAAAGAGGAAGAGAGCGAGAGATGTTTTTTTATAACATCATGAGATAGACATTTACAAATGTGAGGGGTAGGTGCTGCATCATTAGTCTTTTTACTCTGTTATTCATCATCCATCCGCTCTAGGGTTCCTGTGGCTCCCCAGCGGGACTCATATATGTTGGGTCACAATTGTACGACAAACATTATTTATGTCCCGATACTGAAATGTTTAGTTAATCCTTTGTGGGTAAATTAGTCCAACAAGCATTTATTGTTGCATTCAGTAGGCTCTAGGAGTTTAAAGAAATACTTATTTATCTATTTTTTTTGTTTTTGGGCCACACCCGCAATACTCTGGGGTTACTCCTTGCTCTGCTATCAGAAATTACTCCTGGTGGTGCTCAGGGGACTATGTAGGATGCCAGGAATCGAACCTGGATTGGTCGTGGTGCAAGGCAAATGCCCTACCCGCAGCTATTGCTCTGGCCCCTGATCAAAGAAACAAAAACAGAGTCCTATCTTCAGGATGCTTTGCCGCCGTGGGGGACAGTGAGAGTACAAAGAAGACATGGTACCCTGAATAGGAGCAGAGGTTGCTGGGAGAGTGAAGAGGGATGTGTTTCATCCTACTATGTCGGTGTTGTTTTCTATTGTATTCTCAGTGTCTAACCCACTCTTTCCCTGTATTTCTCGCCTGTCTCTGTCTCTCTCCTGAGATTAAACACAGGGTTCCACACATATAAGGCAAACTCTACCACAGAGCTACGTGGTTTACAATACTGAACAAGGTAGGGTTTCATGCACGACACAATCTGGCACTATTCCTCTCCCAGAATGTCCACTTCCTTCCGCCATTGTCCAGTGCCCCCTCCAATCCCAATCCCCACATTCCTCCTCATAGTAGGCTTCTGACTGAAGACAGGTTCTCAGTTTGGGGGTGCTTATTTTGTGCTTTGCTTCTTTATATGAGAGAGATCATTTAGTGTCTGTCCTCCCTTTGGCTGATCCACTCAACATGATATTCTCCAGATCCCTCCATGTACAGCAGATCCCATGTTTACATATTTTTCTTATAGCAGAATAGTATTCTGTTGTGTATAAGTACCATATATATGCGTGTGTGTGTATGTGTGTGTGTGTGTGTGAGAGAGAGAGAGAGATCCAGTCATGTTTTGGGGCACCCTGGGGTTTCCAGAATTTGCTAGTTGTGAATGGTGCTGCCATGAATATAGGAATGCAAATGTCTTTTCTGAATAGACTTTTGAGGCCTGGGGGCATATTCCCAGAATTGGAATTGCTGGCTCAATCCCTAGTTCTGTGAGGAGTGTCTGGAGTGTTTGGAGGAAAAATATTGTTTTCCCAAAATGTGGAATGAGTCAAACAGTCCCACCATCCTCACCAGCACTGGTTGTTTTTTTCTCTTTGTGATGTGTGCCAGTCTCACTGTTTTTTGTTGTTGTTGTTGTTGCTGTTGTTT